>JASTWF010000071.1:1612975-1673918 GCA_030390025.1 Squalus acanthias
ATGGTGGAAGCGGAGACACTCAATGTTTTCAAGGGGAGACTGGATAGGCACTTGAGGGAAATAAACTTGCAGGGCTATGGGGATAGAGCGGGGAAATGGGACTAACTGGATTGCTCTACAGAGAGCCGGCACGGACTCGATGGGCCGAATGGCCTCCTTCTGTGCTGTTATGACTCTATGACTCCTCGCCTACCGTTAGCTGCCGGGTTTCCCGAGGCCCGGGAAACCTGGCCGACCAAATTCAACGCTGGAACAGAGAAAACAATCTGAGGCACACAGCCTCATTAAAATATTTAAAGTGACCCTCCTCCTGTTAGTGGGTTGGTCACCCGCACCCCCCCCCCCGGTCCCGTCTCCGTTAAAACAGGAAGTGGGCGGCTTTGAGGCCAGTTGGGTTCGGGTTTGAGATTTTTTTAACATTGTTACTTCCCACTCGGCCCAAACCCACCGGTTTTTGGGGGTTAATTCTAACGGTGTTTTGACTGGTGCATTCCCAAAAAATTCAGATTGTGTGCATGCCTGTGTGGATGGAGGTAAGTGTGTGTTTAGATGGTGGCGGGGGGGGGGAGGGAAGGGCGAACGAGTTAGCGATCTGGAAAATAAAAGTAAAATAGCCAATAGCCTTGAAGAACAAGCCAGTGGCCTGGTTCTCACCGATGCTTTCATTCCCCTCAAATTCCTTTATGAGCTCTATAAAGTCAGGGAAAGAGAGAGACAGAGACTCGTTACTGTGCTTGAATTTTACAGACATCGTTCCAGCAACTTCAAACTCCTGTGGCATTTATTACTTTCTTCCTGATGATCTCAGTAACAGAAGTTCCACTTCCTGTATGCCCCGGGACATCTTTAAAGCATCCCATAAACCCCTGCTTGTTTTTCTTCCCTCTCCCACATACACAAAGAGAAAACCTGTTGGAAACGTACCACGGCAGTTCGAGAGTTCTGTCGACAGGGCTATTGTCCTTCCCTTAATTGAATAGGTTTCCGCTTGAACAGAGAGAACATCTTGCAGGGCTAGATGCATATGTCGGCCAACTCAATTCATACCCAATTTGTTCCAGTGTAACGCTTATTTAAAAAACCGGTCGGACAAGTCCGAAAGAATTCAGCAAAATACCCTAATCTTTGGTTTTCAATTCCATCCCCATTGAGAACGGGTTCGATAAGATCAATTTTAAAAGGACTGTTTTTTAAAAGAAAGATTTGCATTTATACAGCGCCTTTCACGACCACCGGACGTCCCAAAGTGCTTTACAGCCAATGAAGTACTTTTTGAAGTGTAGTCGCTGTTGTAATGTGGGAAACGCGGCAGCCAATTTGCGCACAGCAAGCTCCCACAAACATAATGACCAGATAATCTGTTTCAGTGATGCTGATTGAGGGATAAATATTACCCCAGGACACCGGGGAGAACTCCCCCTGCTCTTTTCTTCAAAATATTGGCATTGGATCTTTTACGTCCACCCGAGAGAGAGCAGGCGGGGCCTCGGTTCAGCGTCTCATCCGAAAGACGGCACCTCCGACAGCGCAGAGCTCCCTCAGCACTGCACTGGGAGTGTCGGCCTAGCTTTTTGTGTTCAAGTCTCCGGAGTGGGGACTTGAAACCCACAACCTTCTGACTCAGAGGCCAGAGAGTGCTACCCACTGAGCCACGGCTGACACTTAGAATAAAATCTATTGCCAGATCGCAAGTTTTAATACTTTTCCCAATTCCTTCCCAGCCCCATCTCCTGCTCAATTCGAGACAAGAAGGAACTAGCAGATTAACTTCCAATCAGAACGCTCACTAGGTGAAGAATTTTAGACGACTCGCAGCTCGGTTGGAGAACCCCTTGTTTTATTGCTCGCGTGACCTCTTCCCGATTAGAGCTCGCATTAACCGCACTAATTGCAGTATTTTTAGTTCTGTAATTAGCAGCTGCCGAACTCGACGCCAAGTTTGCTGGATAAACATATCCAATTCAGATTTTGTTTTTCAAGGTTCCTGCGCCCCGTAATCAGGGCTGTTCAAAGTTGGTCGTAAATAATCCTCGCGATCCATCGTTTACCATGCAGCACACAAACAGGCGAGACTAAAAAAAGAAAGAAAAATGACAGGCACTCTGAAATAAAAACAGAAAGTATTGGAAACCCAGTCAGCATCAAAAACGAGTCTGTTCTGATATAGAGGCCCTCACCGGATGGTTGATCTGTCTTTCCTTTTTTAGACAGACCCGCTGTGTATTTACAACATTTTTTTAATAAGCAATTTATTTTCGGAGTTCAGAGAAATAGAGCATTTGAAAATATTAAAAAAAACACATCTAGCTTGATGATCATAAAAGTCACAACATATTGGCATGAAATGTATAATTTCTTGCATACTTCATAGAAATGCTATTTAACCAGATTCCCCCAAAACCATGAAAGTTCTGTAACAGTGCCAATTTTCTGCTTCAATTTAGGGATATTGGAGTGAACATATTTGTTTTAAATTGAGAAGCAAAGGTACTTGGAGCAGAAGCTCGGAGCAATTTCATTTTATAAAAAAAAAGCACACACCCTCATTATATGGCTGGCCTCAGTTGTGAAATTAGCCTTTTTAAAATACATTTCTTTTCATTCTTAGTCTCATTTATTTTCTCTTTAAGCTCAGAATTTTTACAGGAAAGGGAGACTTACAACCAGCAGTCACTTTAAAGAAAGTCTCACCAACAGCAGCCATTTTATAGAGGGAGTCCCACCAACAGCAGCCATTTTATAGAGGGAGTCCCACCAGCAGCAGCCATTTTATAGAGGGATTCTCACCAGCAGCAGCCATTTTATAGAGGAAGTCTCACCAGCAGCAGCCATTTTATAGAGGGAGTCTCACCAGCAGCAGCCATTTTATAGAGGGAGTCCCACCAACAGCAGCCATTTTATAGAGGGAGTCCCACCAGCAGCAGCCATTTTATAGAGGGATTCTCACCAGCAGCAGCCATTTTATAGAGGGATTCTCACCAGCAGCAGCCATTTTATAGAGGAAGTCTCACCAGCAGCAGCCATTTTATAGAGGGAGTCTCACCAACAGCATCCATTTTATAGAGGGAGTCTCACCAGCAGCATCCATTTTATAGAGGGAGTCTCACCAACAGCAGTAATTTTAAAGATGGATCCTCTCAGCTGGTTTTTTACTTTTTCTTGTGCTTTGTGGTTCCTTCTCCCTCTGGCACATACCTTTCTAAGTTGGTAGTGAAACATAAAATCCATCAATTGGCTTACCGTTAGTATGGAAACAAACTCAAGAGGCAGAGGAAGTAGCAAAAGAGAAAGGCCCCACAATAATGATGTATTAAACAATAATACACAATTGGTAAAACTGCAGGAAATGGCTCTGCTTTGTGAATGTTGTATTTTGCTTGCACCTTATCAGCCATAATCCCCTTTGTCAAGTCCACCGTAGCCTCACAACCATGGTAACCCACCAGTTAGCAGTCAGGAATGATTTTTTTTCAATTCCGTTTTCCAGTGCCACCATCCCTGACCTCAGCCAACACCAGACGGACTGGCCATTAATCTGTGGGATTTTTCTGTGTGCAAATTGACTGGTGCATTTGGCTACATAACGACAGTGACTGCACTTCAAAAGTAATTCATTGGAACGTGAAGCGCTTTGGGACATTCCGAGGATGTGATAGGATGGACGAGTCCTAAAGCACCTCAAACAAAAAAAATGAAAAATACACCACTATTTTTAAGCAAGCATCCTCAGATCGTAAAATAATGGGGAAGATTTCTGCCCTGCAAGAAGTACGGCAACAATATTTGGCTACAAATACTGAAGAGGGAATCTTCCCCCAAATAAACTCTCAAAAGAATTATTGTTCCGACAACAACAACTTGTATTTATATAGCACCTTTAACATAGTGAAATGTCCCACGGCGCTTCACAGGAGCGATGATCAAACTAAATTTGACACCGAGTCATGTAAGGAGATATTAGGGCAGATGACCAAAAGCTCAAAGAAGAAAAGAAAAGAAAGACTTGCATTTCTATAGCGCCTTCCACGACCACCAGACGTGCCAAAGCGCTTTACAGCCAATGAAGTACTTTAGAAGTGGAGTCGCTGTTGTAGTGTGGGAAACACGGCAGCCATTTTGCGCACAGCAAGCTCCCACAAACAGCAATGTGATAATGACCAGATAATCTGTTTTTTAGTGATGTTGGTTGAGGGATAAATATTGGCCCCAGGACACCGGGGAGAACTCCCCCTGCTCTTCTTCCAAATAGTGCCACGGGATCTTTTACGTCCACTGAGAGAGCAGACGGGGCCTCGGCTTAACGTCTCATCCGAAAGACGGCACCTCCGACAGTGCGGCACTCCCTCAGCACTGGCACTGGGAGTGTCAGCCAAAGAGGTAAGGAGCATCTTAAACCAGTTTCATTCCCTCTTTCCCTTGTTGTGCAGAGCAGACATGAAGCTACTATTTTAGAGATGCAATTCGACAGCGCACTGCAACAACAGCTTACACTGAATTACATCGAGTGTACAGCGCAGAGACAGGTCATCCAGCCCAACAGGTCTATGCCGGTGGTTACACTCCACACGAGCCTCGGACGTTCAAAACAGATGGGCAGGAAAAGACCAGTTGGTCCATTAAGGCTGCCCCACACTCGTGATGGCCGGATCATCGTGACCTGACACTTCCCCACCTACCGCCTTCCCCAACAGCCATGTAATCTCCTAGGAGAGGCAAAAAAAATCAGAGAAGAACCCGGGGCCCATTTGGGAAAAAAATACTCTGGGAAATTCCTCTCTCGACCCTCTCTCAGGCGATCAAAACCAGTCCAGGAGATCCCACAGACCAAGTGTTAGTTCTAAAGATACTTGCCTTCTCAATGATGCCATCTCTGCCCCAGTCAAGAACCAGTCCAGCTCCCTCTTGAAGGTGTACAGGAAGGATATACTTGCATTGGAGGCAGTTCAGAGAAGGTTCACGAGCTTGATTCTGGAGATGAAGGGTTTACCTTATGAAGAAAGGTTGAGCAGGTTGGGCCTATACTCATTGGAGTTTAGAAGAATGAGAGTGGATCTTATTGAAACATATAAGATTCTGAAGGGGCTAGACAGGGTAGATGCAGAGAGGATGTTTCCCCTCGTGGGGGAATCTAGAGCTAGGGGGTATAATTTCAGAATAAGGGGGGGCACCCTTTTAAATCGGAAATGAGGAGGAATTTCTTCTCTCAGAGGGTCGTGAATCTTTGGAATTCTCTTCCCCAGAGAGCTATGGAGGCTGGGTCATTGAATATATTTAAGGTGGAGATAGACAGATTTTTGAACGATAAGGGAGTCGAGGGTTATGGGGAGCGGGCAGGGAAGTGGAGTTGAGGCCAAGATCAGCTCAGCCATGATCTTATTGAATGGCGGAGCAGGCTCGAGGGGCCGAATGACCTACTCCTGCTCCTACGTCTTCTGTCTTATGTCTTACTTAGACAGTGAGCACCCACCACACCAGCTGGTAATGTATTCCAGAGGCTCGCTACTCTCTGGAAAAAGGGTCCAACATGTCATGAGTTTGGGCAGTCTCAATCCAATTCCTAGTTGGCACGGCCCGGCAGCACGAAACCACCACTACTTCAGCAGTAGACGGGCAAACTTGCTCTGCCCCGCCACAGGAAAGTCGGTGCGGGAAATAGAGGATGGTGCACTGGCGCAGTAGGGACTGCTGTTCCAGAGGTGAGACCAATCTTCCCCGTGAGCTGCCCTTTGTTCTGCGTGGCCTGTTCCTTTTAGTGCGCGGTCCCTTTAAATTTTCGCGCATGCCCAGTTTTAACAATGGAGAAGCCGGTGAGCGGCCTGCGCGGGACCCTTCCAATACTGCGCGGCCACGCGACTTAGAGGGAACATTGGTGGAGATTGAAGCACATTGTTCCATTCCAAAGCGCTAAGACGTTGTCAAGCGCAGAATATCATGAGGTGTCTGGACAGAGTAGATGGAGAGAAACTGTTCCCATTGGCGGAAGGGTCGAGAACCAGAGGGGACAGATTTAAGGTGATTGGCAAAAGAACCAAAGGCGACATGAGGAAAAACTTTTTTATGCAGCGAGTGGTTAGGATCTGGAATGCACTGCCTGAGAGGGTGGTGGAGGCAGATTCAATCGTGGCTTTCAAAAGGGAATTGGATAAGTACCTGAAGAAAAAAAAATTGCAGGGCTACGGGGAAAGGGCGGGGGAGTGGGACTAGCTGAAGTGCTCTTGCAGAGAGCCAGCACGGTCTCGACAGGCCGAATGGCCTCCTTCTGTGCTGTAACCATTCTACGCTTCTATAAGAAAAACATTGGAAAAAACATTTGAAGCATATTTAATACCTGACTTTCTGTAAATTTTGTGACGCAGGACATTGTAAAAAAGAAAAGAAAGGGTAAAATTGCACGATGAAATATTTATAAATAAAATTTTCATATTAATGACTTGGATTGATGATGACAGCCTCTGTCATTGCTTTGTTCCTTTGAGTCGTGAGTTTATTTAAGTGGAGGGAATGTTGGACCATAAAATATTAACAGTGCAAAAAACGTATTCTTTCACAGCACAATAGCACATGACAGCACACGACAGCATGCTGTAAGGGCGAGCGCATTATGTGGGAAGTGTTTTATATCGTCTCTATAACAGAGAATTACACAGAGAATCCACAGCTGTCAGTGTATCAGAGAGCTTTCTGAAGGTGGGGGGTGACCAGATATCAAATGAGAACTGAGTACTTTCAGTCTCCGAGCCCCCTAGGCGTGTATCCTCAGAGCTGAGAGGTGCGACTGGGTAACACCAGGAGTCAAAGCGCTGAGCTTCGATATAGCAAGTTACTGCATTCTCCCACACAAAAGGGGACATTAAAATATCACTATGGCGCCCATTAATGTCTACGGTGACCTGTGATTAAGAGAGTTGGAAAAGTTAAGAAGACTATGAAATATTTATATGGTTACTGTCTATTGATGGGAATATTCTGAATACTTAATAGTTTAAAAAAAAATTGTCCTTTATTAGGTCATATGTGGAAAGAAAGACTTGCATTTCTGTAGCGCCTTTCACGACCACCGGACGTCCCAAAGTGCTTTACAGCCAATGAAGTACTTTTTGAAGTGTAGTCACTGTTGTAATGTAGGAAACACGGCAGCCAATTCACGCACAGCAAGCTCCCACAAACAGCACTGTGATAATGACCAGATCATCTGTTTTTAGTGATGTTGATTGAGGGATAAATATTGGCCAAGACACCGGGGAGAACTGCCCTGCTCTTCTTCGAAATAGTGCCATGGGATCTTTTACGTCCACCTGAGAGAGCAGACGGGGCCTCGGTTTAACGTCTCATCCGAAAGACGGCACCTCAGACAGTGCGGTACTCCCTCAGTACTGCACTGGGAGTGTCAGCCTAGATTTTTGTGCTCAAGGTTCATGGAGTGGGACTTGAACCCACAACCTTCTGACTCAGAGGTGAGGGTGCTACCAACTGAGCCACGGCTGATACTGGAAGGCAAAGGGATTATCAAAAATCAGTTTTTTTTACTTCTTTTGCCCACAAAGTATAATTTTTGGAGCGGGGGGGGCGGAAGGGGCATAGCCAATTGTAGAGAGAGGCCTGAGACCAGGTCTCTAGTCTATCTCCTTATCCTGGGAGACGTGTACCAGCGATACCGGCTAAAACCTGGGCTTGGATTTCCATGGGGGGTTTCACCAGCTCGCCCGCCATCATTCGGTGGAACAGCCCCGGAAATCCCAGATAAACAGCATCTTACAACCTCTCCATTCCTTTGACTCTGGCCACCTTACGCATCCCCCATTGCTGGAGTCCGAGCTGCCAGCTGCCTAGACTCTATACCTTGGGCTTCTATCCCTAAACTCATCCGACCCTCCACCTCCCGCTCCTCCTGTCAGACCCTCCTTAAAGCCCACCTCATCACCAATGCTCCTGCTAAGGTTCGCACGTGCGCGCGGCTGCGCAGTAATCTGAAAGGTCCCGCGCAGGCCGCTCACCGGCTTTTACAACGTAAGTACCGTGCACGCACAGAAATTTAAAGGGACAACAACAACAACAACTTGTATTTATATAGCACCTTTAACGTAGTAAAACGTCCCAAGGCGCTTCACAGGAGTATTTTAAGACAAAATATTTGACACCGAGCCACATAAGGAGATATTAGGACAGGTGGCCAAAAGCTTGGTCAAAGAGGTAGGTTTTAAGGAGCGTCTTAAAGGAGGAAAGAGAGGTAGCGAGGCGGAGAGGTTTAGGCAGGGAATTCCAGAGTTTAGGGCCCGGGCAACAGAAGGCACGGCGACCAAAGGTTGAGCAATTATAATCAGGGATGCTCAAGAGGGCAGAATTAGAGGAGCGTAGCTATCTCGGGAGGGTTGTGGGGCTGGAGGAGATTACAGAGATAGGGAGGGGCGAGGCCATGGAGGGATTTGAAAACAAGGATGAGAATTTTGAAATCGAGGCGCTGCTTAACCGGGAGCCAATGTAGGTCAGCGAGCACAGGGGAGATGGGCGAACGGGACTTGGTGCGAGTTAGGACACGAGCAGCCGAGTTTTGGATGACCTCAAGTTTACGTAAGGTGGAATGTGGGAGGCCAGCCAGGAGTGCGTTGGAATAATCAAGTCTAGAGGTAACAAAGGCATAGATGAGGGTTTCAGCAGCGGATGAACTGAGGCGAGGGCGGAGACGGGCGATGTTACGGAGGTGGAAGTAGGCGGACTTTGTTATGCTGCAGATATGTGGTCGGAAGCTCATTTCAGGGTCGAATATGACACCAAGGTTGCGAAGAGTGTGGTTCGGCCTCAGACAGATGTTAGGGAGAGGGACGGAGTCAGTGGCTCGGGAACGGAGTTTGTGGCGGGAACCGAAAACAATGGCTTCGGTCTTCCCAAAATTTCATTGGAGAAAATTTTTGCTCGTCCAGAACTGTATGTCGGACCGCACATTAAAAGAAACAGGCCACGCAGAACAAAACGCAGCTTACAGGAACACCCCCCCACCCCGTCCCCCATTTTGTTACGATTACGCCACTGTGATATATTTTCCTTCGGCATTAAAGACATGGGGCTGGATTTTCCAAGCCCCGAGGAGGCGGGCATGGAGGCGGGACTGCCGGTAAAGTAGCAGAAAGTGGGGGCGGATGGCAAACCCGCCCCCATCCCGCCTCCGTGCCCTTTTGCCAGGAGGCGGGAAGATGTGCTGCTTCGGGTCCCGTCTCCTGGAGGTGGGAAAGGGATTCAATTCTTTTAACTGCCTGTTAATAGGTAGTTAACAGGCAGAAAAAAGGATTAGTGCCAATTTGCCTTCTCAGGTGAAGGCTTCCTGACCTCGGAGAACCCCGCCGGGTTGGAGGAGACGTGAAGGAGGTCTGCGGCGGCCGGAGGCACCTGGAAGTAAGATGTAGAGGTGAGCGATGGGTGCAAGTGTGGAGTGGTAAGTATGGAAGGTGAGTGATAAGTGTAAAAAAATGTTCACGTACCTTGTTTTCTGCCTACAGCCTTCATCCTCTCTGGATCGGGAGACCCGACATCCTCCTTGTCGATTTCACAGACTGGCTGTTGGATCCTCCGAACCAACAGCCATGTGAAATCTACAAAGTTGAAAGGTTTGATGAGTCCTGAACGCAAGGACTCATCAAACTACAGAGAATGTCAGTGTTTGACAGCTTCACAGAGCTGTCAAACGCTGACATTTCTTCTTTCAAAAAGTCTTGACAGATAGCACGTCAGACGTTGACGTGCTCTGTCAGTGACTTCCCCCCTAATTGGCCTGCTGAGCCCGCAGGTCAATCAGGGGAAAATCACGCTGGTTGGCCAAAAGATGAAGGAGGCGGGACATTGACCCGACAAGCAGTAGTCCCGCCTCCAACTCGTCTCCATTGAGAAAATCCAGCGCATTATCTCATTGCTGTTTGTGGGAGCTTGCTGTGCGCAAATTGGCTGCCGCATTTCCCACATTACAACAGTGACTACACTTCCAAAAAGTACTTCATTGGCTGTAAAGGGCTCTGGGGCGTCCTGAGGTGCGAGCAAGTTAAACCAAGCAGTATAGGTTTCCGTCGCTGTACGGGGTTGGGTGGATATAGAGTCCCATCTGTGATTACTTTAATATCTGCATTGTTATTCATAAATAGAGCTTGCCTCGACTGAGAATGATTTCTGTAAAATTGTTTGGCTCCCCATGTGACGGTAATCGGTTTGGAATTTGATTGTTTCCTCATTGACCGCGAATTAATTTCTGATGAAGGTTCAGCCAGAGGGCTATATCGTACATCAGTATTCAGCAATAAAGAGCTCATTTTAAAACCCAGTAGGGAAACACAAACCGTTTTCAATAGATTCCATGTTGCTGACTGTTTAAAATTCCGGTTTTGTTTAGTGCAGCAGCAGTCACATAGCAATGCTTGCCGCTTGATTCCCATTATAGAAAGAAAGAACTTTGTATTTATATAGTGTCTCAGGACGGCCCAACGCACTTCACAGATAATTCATTATTTTTGAAGCTGTTACAGGCAACGCCACAGACAATTGGCGCACAGCACAGTCCCATAAACAGCAATCTATTTTGGGTGGTGTTGGTTGAGGGATGAACATCGGCCAGGAATACCGCGAGAACTCCCTGCTCTTCTTCGAACATAAGAACATAAGAAATAGGAGCAGGAGTCGGCCATACGGCCCCTCGAGCCCGCTCCGCCATTCAATAAGATCATGGCTGATCTTCCACCTCATCTCCACTTTCCTGCACTATCCCCATATCCCTTGATTCCCTTAATATTAAAAAATCTATCGATCTCTGTCTTGAATATACTCAATGACTGAGCCTCCACAGCCCTTTGGGGTAGAGAATTCCAAAGGTTCACCACCCTCTGAGTGAAGAAATTTCTCCTCATCTTAGTCCGAAATGGCAGACCCATTATTCTGAGACTGTGACATCTGGTTCTAGGCTCCCCAGCCAGGGGAAACATCCTCCCTGCATCTACCCTGTCCAGCCCTGTAAGAATTTTGGATGTTTCAATGAGATCACCTCTCATTCTTCTAAACTCTGGAGAATTAGTCTAGTCTACTCAATCTCTCCCCATCCCAGGAACCAGTCTGGTGAACCTTTGTTGCACTCACTCTATGGCAAGTATATCCTTCCTTAGGTAAGGAGACCAAAACTGTGCACAATATTCCAGGTGTGGCCTCACCAGGGCCTTATATAATTGCCATGGGATCTTTTACGTCCACCAGAACAAGCAGACGTCTTATCCAGAAGACAACACAGCACAGTGTTAGCTTGGGGTCTGTGTTGATGTCCTGGAGTGGAGCTTGAACCTTCATGAACCAGAATGTGACACCAAGACACATAAGGAGGTATTAGGAAAGGGAATCAAGGGAATATGGAGATAGGGCAGGAAAGTGGAATTGAGGTAATAGATCAGCCATGATCTTATTGAATGGCGGAGCAGGCTCGAGGGGGTGTATGGCCGACTCCAGCTCCTATTTCTTATATGCTTATGAAAGGTGACCGAAAACATGGTCAAAGTGGTAGGTTTTAAGGAGCATCTTTAGGAGGAAGGAGACAAGGTCGACCACACCATTCTCCTCCAACCTGTTTCCTCTGTTGTCCAGCTCTCTAGGACTGCCCTTGTTTGGTTCTACTCTTACCAATCCGATCGTAGCCAGAACATCTCCAGCAATAGCTTCTCTTCCTGCTCCTGCACCAAACCCCTCTGGAGTCCTCCAAGGATTGGTCGATGGTCCCCTCACCTCCCCTTCACATGCTGCCCCTTGGCAACATCGTTCAAAGAACGTGGGGTCAGCTTCCACACACAGCTCTACCTCTCCACCACCTCACTCCATCCCTCCACCACCTCACTCCATCCCACCACCTCACTCCATCCCTCCACCTCACTCCATCCCTCCACCTCACTCCATCCCTCCACCTCACTCCATCCCTCCACCACCTCACTCCATCCCTCCACCACCTCACTCCATCTCTCCACCTCACTCCATCCCTCCACCACCTCACTCCATCCCTCCACCTCACTCCATCTCTCCACCTCACTCCATCCCTCCACCACCTCACTCCATCCCTCCACCTCCTTCCATCCCTCCACCTCACTCCATCCCTCCACCTCACTCCATCCCTCCACCACCTCACTCCATCCCTCCACCACCTCACTCCATCCCACCACCTCACTCCATCCCTCCACCACCTCACTCCATCCCACCACCTCACTCCATCCCTCCACCACCTCACTCCATCCCTCCACCTCACTCCATCCCTCCACCTCACTCCATCCCTCCACCACCTCACTCCATCCCTCCACCTCACTCCATCCCTCCACCTCACTCCATCCCTCCTCCACCTCACTCCATCCCTCCACCACCTCACTCCATCCCTCCACCTCACTCCATCCCTCCACCTCCTCACTCCATCCCACCACCTCACTCCATCCCTCCACTTCACTCCATCCCTCCACCTCACTCCATCCCTCCACCTCACTCCATCCCTCCACCACCTCACTCCATCCCTCCACCTCACTCCATCCCTCCACCACCTCACTCCATCCCTCCTCCACCTCACTCCATCCCTCCACCACCTCACTCCATCCCTCCTCCACCTCACTCCATCCCTCCACCTCACTCCATCCCTCCACCTCACTCCATCCCTCCTCCACCTCACTCCATCTCTCCACCTCACTCCATCCCTCCACCACCTCATTCCATCCCTCCACCTCACTCCATCCCTCCTCCACCTCACTCCATCCCTCCACCTCACTCCATCCCTCCACCTCACTCCATCCCTCCTCCACCTCACTCCATCTCTCCACCTCACTCCATCCCTCCACCACCTCACTCCATCCCTCCACCACCTCACTCCATCCCTCCACCACCTCACTCCATCCCTCCACCACCTCACTCCATCCCTCCACTACCTCACTCCATCCCTCCACCACCTCACTCCATCTCTCCACCACCTCACTCCATCTCTCCACCACCTCACTCCATCCCTCCACCACCTCACTCCATCCCACCACCTCACTCCATCCCTCCACCTCACTCCATCCCTCCACCTCACTCCATCCCTCCACCACCTCACTCCATCCCTCCACCACCTCACTCCATCCCACCACCTCACTCCATCCCTCCACCTCACTCCATCCCTCCACCTCACTCCATCCCTCCACCACCTCACTCCATCCCTCCACCACCTCACTCCATCTCTCCACCTCACTCCATCCCTCCACCACCTCACTCCATCCCTCCACCTCACTCCATCTCTCCACCTCACTCCATCCCTCCACCACCTCACTCCATCCCTCCACCTCATTCCATCCCTCCACCTCACTCCATCCCTCCACCTCACTCCATCCCTCCACCACCTCACTCCATCCCTCCACCACCTCACTCCATCCCACCACCTCACTCCATCCCTCCACCACCTCACTCCATCCCACCACCTCACTCCATCCCTCCACCACCTCACTCCATCCCTCCACCTCACTCCATCCCTCCACCTCACTCCATCCCTCCACCTCACTCCATCCCTCCACCTCACTCCATCCCTCCACCTCACTCCATCCCTCCACCTCACTCCATCCCTCCACCACCTCATTCCATCCCTCCACCTCACTCCATCCCTCCTCCACCTCACTCCATCCCTCCACCTCACTCCATCCCTCCACCACCTCACTCCATCCCTCCACCACCTCACTCCATCCCACCACCTCACTCCATCCCTCCACCACCTCACTCCATCCCACCACCTCACTCCATCCCTCCACCACCTCACTCCATCCCTCCACCTCACTCCATCCCTCCACCTCACTCCATCCCTCCACCTCACTCCATCCCTCCACCTCACTCCATCCCTCCACCTCACTCCATCCCTCCACCTCACTCCATCCCTCCACCACCTCATTCCATCCCTCCACCTCACTCCATCCCTCCTCCACCTCACTCCATCCCTCCACCTCACTCCATCCCTCCACCACCTCACTCCATCCCTCCACCACCTCACTCCATCCCACCACCTCACTCCATCCCTCCACCACCTCACTCCATCCCACCACCTCACTCCATCCCTCCACCACCTCACTCCATCCCTCCACCTCACTCCATCCCTCCACCTCACTCCATCCCTCCACCTCACTCCATCCCTCCACCTCACTCCATCCCTCCACCTCACTCCATCCCTCCACCTCACTCCATCCCTCCACCTCACTCCATCCCTCCACCTCACTCCATAACTCCAGCACCTGTGTTGTTAGACTGCTTGTCCAATATCCAGTCCTGAATGAGCTACAATTTACATAGAATGTACAGCACTGAAACAGGCCATTCGGCCCAACTGGTGTTATCCGGTGTTTATGCTCCACACGAACCTCCTCCTACCCGTCTTCAGTCTTCATCTCACCCTATCAGCATATCCTTCTAGTCTTTTCTCCCTCTTGTGTTTATATAGCTTCCCCTTAAAAGCATCAATGCTATTCGCCTCAACTACTCCACATTCTAACCACTCCTGGGTAAAGAAGTTTCTCCTGAAACCCTTATTGGATTTATTAGTGACTGTCTTATATTTATGGTCCCCTAGCTTTGGACTCCCCTCAAAAGTGGAAACATCTTCGCTACGTCTACCCTATCAAACCCCTCTGTTTATGCCTCTGTTAAAATAAAGGAAAGAGGAACAGCAGACAAAGGTGTTAAGTGTTTGTATACTGATATCACCAAGATTAATTTCCAGGCCGTGGGGTCGAGCTGGGCTCAGTCGCTAGCACTCTCACTTCTGGGTCAAAGGCCATTGGGGTTCAAGCTGCACTCCAAGCTTGCAATCCAGGCTGACACCCCAGCACAGCGCGGAGGAAGCGCTGCGCTGCCAGAGGTGCTATCCCTCAGTCGGCACGCCAAACCAAAGCCCTATCTGTCCGTGCCGGTAGTCAGTGAAGCTGTAAGATTAGATCTCATCCACTATCTATCTGTTTAAATAATCAAAAGCTTGGGCCTGGGAATGATGCACGTGCTTGCCCTTTTGTTTTATTCGTTTATGGGATGTGGGCGTCGCTGCAAGGCCAGCATTTATTGCCCATCCCTAATTGCCCCTTGAGAAGGTGGTGGTGAGCCGCCTTCTTGAACCGCTGCAGTCCGTGTGGTGAAGGTGCTCCCACAGTGCTGTTAGGGAGGGAGTTCCAGGATTTTGTCCCAGCGATGATGAAGGATCGGCCGATATATTTCCAAGTTGGGATGGTGTGTGACTTGGAGGTGGTGGTGTTCCCACGCGCCTGCTGCCCCTGTCCTTCGAGGTGGTGGAGGTCGGCATTGGACTGCGTTGGAAAAAATCATAAAGTAAACAAATGAACAATGAACAATGCTAACATTTGTTTATAAGGTACAGGACAAACCCGACAAATTTATAAGAAAGGAAAAACTTGCAACTTTCACGGCCTCAGAACGTTCCAGCAAGATCCCACAAACCAGACAATCTGTTCTAGTTCTGACGAAGGGTTTCGACCTGAAACGTTAACTCTGTTTCTCTCTCCACGGATGTTGCCTGGCCTGCTGAGTTTTTCCAGCGTTTTCTGTTGTTGTTTCAATTTTCCAGCATCCGCAGTATTTTGCTATCGGAATCTGTTCTAGGTATTGGTTGAGGGAAAAAGATGGGCCAGGACACCGGGGAGATCTTCCTCAGCTCCCCTCCGAATCGTGCCATGAGATCTCCATTCAGTTAAGCATTGGGAAGGCAGAAGCCATCATCTCTGGCCCCACCACAAACTCCGTATCCTTGCCACTGATTGCATCCTCCTCCCCGGCCACTCTCCGGCTGAACCAGCCTGCTCGCTAGCTCAGCGTCCTATTCGCAGTCCTGAGGCTGAGCTTTCGAGCCATTCCGTCACCAAAGACAGCCTACTTCAACCTCTGAGGCATCACCTGCCTCCAACCCTGCTTCAGCCCGTCTACCACTGATATTGCCATCCACGTCTCCTCCAGACTCCACCACTCCGACGTTCTCCTGCTTCGCCCTCCGTAAGCTTCAGCTAATCCAAAACGTTTCTGCCCATATACCATCTGGCACCAGGGCCTACTCGCCTACCACCAAATGATCCCTGTAAGCTGCTCGGCTGTGCAGCGCTTCAGGGATCCGGCGCCAAAAGAAAATTAAAGGGTACATTGCCTATAACCCCTGTCCTTTCTGACCTACGTTGGCTCCTGATCCCCTAACACCTTCAATTTAAAATTCTCACCCTTGTGTTTAAATATCCTCGCCCCCCCCCCACCCCCCCACCCTCCCTATCATTGTAACCAACTCCAGCGCTACAACCCCCAGGCTCCGTGTTCCTCTGACTCTGTCCCCTTTTTGCATCTCATCCTCTCGTCACCCCACAATGGCTGACCGTACCTTCAACTGTTTAGACCCCACACTCCGGAATTCCCTCCCTGAACCCCTTAGCTTATCCACCTCCCTCTCCTCCTGTAAGGCACTCCTCAGCACTCAGCTCTTTGACCAAGCTTTTCATCACCCCTCCTAATATCCCCTTTGACTCAGTGTTAATGTTTGTCCGATTACGCCTCTGTAAAGTGCTTTGGGACATTTATACTACCACAATTTTACACAGGTATAACGCATAATATATTTAGGATAAAAGCACACTATTACATAGGTAGGTATAAAAATAGAATCTATCTAAGAGGTATAATGCTCTTCTATACAGTATGTAACACACTCGACATTGGTACGTATATATATTGAAGACTATATAGCGCCTTACCCAGCCTCAGGACGTCACAAGGAGTTTTACAGCCAATGAAGTACTTTGTGTAGTCATCGTTGTAATGTAGGAAACATTAAAATTATTACATTGCATGGAACAAAGTCGTTTGAATGTTCGAAATGTGTAAGAAGGTCTGCAGTGGGTTTCGGTATGTTCAGTCGCCTCTCTCTGTCACTCTCTGTCAGGCAGGAGTCCGGTGGGATACAGGGGAGCTGCGCAGCACCGTGTGTGTCGACCGCGCGAATCTAATCAGTGATTCCCCTCTGGTCTTGGCTCGGTATTACTAACACAACCAGCCAAGTGCCAGGTTTTAGTGTCTACATTGCACAGGCAACAGATTTTAAACTACCTTTAAAATCACACTGTCAGCTGTGGCTCAGTGGGTAGCACACTCGCTTCTCTGTAGTCCTGAAGGTTGTGGGATCAAGTCCCACTCCAAGGAACTTGCAGCACACAAATCTAGGCTGACACTCCAGTGCAGTGCTGAGGGAGTGCTGCACTGTTGGAGGTGCCGTCTTTCAGATGAGACGTTAAACCGAGGCCCTGCCTGCTCTCTCAGGTGGACGTAAAAGATCCCATAGCCGCTATTTCAAGGAAGAGCAGGGGTGTTCTCCCCGGTGTCCTGGGGCCAATATTTATCCCTCAATCAACATAACAAAAACAGATTATTTTGGTCATTATCACATTGCTGTTTGTGGGAGCTTGCTGTGCACAAATTGGCTGCCAGTTTCCTACATTACAACAGTGACTACACTTCAAAAGTACTTCATTGGCTGTAAAGCGCTTTGAGATGTCTGGTGGTCTTGAAAGGCGCTATAGAAATGCAAGTCTTTTTTTCTTTGATTTAACCGGGCAAATCGTTCAAAAGGAGTTTTTTTTTAAAATGGGAATGAAAGTATAAAACAACAACTTGCATTTATATAGCGCCTTTAACGTATTAAAACGCCCCACGGTGTTTCACAGCAACGATTATCAGACAAAAGATTTTAGGAACATTTCCACATTAATAAGCAGTTTCAGTTGTGCTTTGCGCAAGTTACAACGTCACCTCATTCCTAAACATGGAGCCATTGTGCAACAAACCATAGACAGAGTTAAGTGTTATTCTATATTTAACTGAAAGTTATGAAGTTATGTAGGAGAACCAAACTGGCGTATACACAGGTCCATGGTTGTGGTGCCGAATGAGTTAAAAATGAAACTGGGTTTTTCTACATTGTGTCTCGACTATTAGTTATCCCAGACTTTGATGCATATCTCTTCAGAATAATTCAGGGGGTCTGGAGGGAGAGACTAAGCTAACCTCACCCGCCGTTGCTTTGAGATGGTTAATCTTCTCCAAAGCAAACAGTCCTTGTTGAGTTCCAACTGTGCGCACCACACCCATCCACTCAGAGGTGACTCAGTCCCTGTGGAATGCTATCGAGCCAAAGTGAGCCACATACCCACAAAATCTCACTGCACGCTTTCACCTGCAGTGCGGTTTTCCTGTATATAACAAAAAGAGGCATTTCCCTTCAGCTTACAGGATCCAAAAGCACCGGGTCGCTGTGCAAAGGGGGGAGTGGGATGGCGAGGGTCCCGGGGTGAGTTGTGGCATTGCATGGATCAGGCAAAACACAGTGCCAGCCCAGGACGCCCCCCCACGCAAATGCTCCACCGCGTCATGAGTCGGTGTGGTAGGCAGCCACCGGATCATACGTGGGGGCTACGAGGGTTCATATTCTTAAACTTCAGAAGACTGAAGACACTTGAAAAACGTTGTGCTTTTTAAAAAATTTGTTTTATGGGATGTGGGCGTCGCTGGCAAGGCCACCATTTATTGCCCATCCCTAGTTGCCCTTGAGAAGGTGGTGGTCAGCTGCCTTCTTGAACTGCTGCAGTCCGTGTGGTGATGGTACTCCTACAGTGCTGTTAGGGATGGAGTTCCAGGATTTTGATCCAGCGACGATGAAGGATCGGCGATATATTTTGCAGTCAGGATGGTGTGTGACTTGGAGGGGAACTTGGAGGTGATGGTGTTCCCATGCGCCTGCTGCCCTTGTCCTTCTAGGTGCTGGAGGTCGCGGGTTTGGGAGGTGCTGCCGAAGAAGCCTTGGCGAGTTGCTGCAGTGCATCTTGTAGATGGTACACACTGCAGCCACGGTACGCCGGTGGAGGAGGGAGTGAATGTTTAAGGTGGTGGATAGGGTGCCAATCAAGCGGGCTGCTTTGTCCTGGATGGTGTCGAGCTTCTTGAGTGTTGTTGGAGCTGCACTCATCCAGGCAAGTGGAGAGTATTCCATCACACTCCTTACTTGTGCTACCAACTCTTCAGCCACCTTGAGGCCTAGATTGGCATCAGCTTGTCATAGATACAGCCAGGCCAATCTTTGACACTACCCGATGGGACCAGATCAATCTTGAACACAATTCTTTCAGAAAGAAAGACTTTCACTTACATAAGCACCTTTCACAACCTCAGTACGTTCCATTGCGCTTTACAAACAACAGTGTACTTTTGAAATGTGTAGTCACTTATAATGTAGGAAACGTGGCAGCCAATTACACACAGCAAACAGCAAGAACATAAGAAACAGGAGCAGGAGTCAGCCAATCGGCCCCTCGAGCCTGCTCCGCCATTCAATAAGATCATGGCTGATCCAATCTTGGCCTCAACACCACTTTCCCGCTCTCTCCCCATAACCCCTTGACTCCCTTGTGGTTCAAATGTCTGTCAATCTCCGCCTTGAATATATTCAGTGACTCCGCCTCCACAGCTCTCTGGGGCAGAGAATTCCAAAGATTCACCACCCTCTGAGAGAAGAAATTCCTCCTCATCTCCGTCTTAAATGGGCGACCCCTTATTCTGAATGAGATAGATGATCAATTAAACTGTTTCAGTGATGTTGGTTATGGAATAAATGTTGGCCAGGACACCAGGATGAACTTCGCTGCTCTTCTTTGAATACAGCAACAACAAAAATTGTATTTATATAGCGTCCTTAAAGTAGTTAAACGTCCCAAGATGCTACACAGGAGCGTTATAAAATAAAGTTTGACACCAAGCCACATAAGGAGATATTGGGGCAGAAGAGGTAGTTTTTAAGGAGCGCCCTAAAGGAGGAAAGAGAGGCGGAGAGGTTTAGGGAGGGAATTCCAGAGCTTAAGGCCTCGGCAGCTGAAGGCACGGCTGCTAATGGCGGAGCGATTGAAATCGGGGATGCGCAAGAGGCCAGAAATGGAGGAGCACAGAGATCTCGGAGGGTTGTAGGGCTGAAGGAGATTACAGAGGCAGGGAGGGGTGAGGCCATGGAGGGATTTGAAAACAGGGATGAGACTTTTAAAATCTAGGCGCTGCTTAACCGGGAGCTGATGTAGGTCAGCGAGCACAGGGGTGATGGGTGAACGGGACTTGGTGCGAGTTAGGACACGGGCAGCCGAGTTTTGGATGACCTCTTCAGCTGTGTTGTGCCGTGGGATCCTTTATATTCACCTGAGAGGGTGGAGGGGGCCTAAAACAAATGATCATTGCTGTTTGTGGGAGCTTGCTGTGCAGAAATGGGCTGCTGCGTTTCCTACATTACAATAGTGACGACACTTCAAAAGTAGATCATTGTCTGCAAAGCACATTGGCACATATAGTGGAAAGCACAATATAAATGCAATTTCTTTCTTTCTCCTTCAATGGTCCTTGCCCTCGGAATCAATTTAGCGCTTATCCCTACTGATAACATTGAGCAAAAGATGTTGTTCTTGATCAATTGACTGATAACATGGAGAATAGCAGACTGTTCTGGATCAATGTACCATTGAAATGACTAGATAACTCACAAAAAAGATATAAAACAAGATCATGGGGAACTTCTGATTGTCTGGGCAGTGACACACTAGCTACACGACACCTGGGAATCCCTGGTCCAAGACCGCACAAAGTGGAGGAGAAGCATCCGGGAAGGCGCCGAACACCTGGAGTCTCTTCGCCGGGAGCAAGCGGAAGCCAAGTGCAGGCAGCGCAAGGAGCGCACGTCAACCCAAGCACCCCACCCACCTGCCCCTTCAACCACCGTCTACCCCACCTGTGACAGAGTCTGTAGGTCCCGCATTGGACTCATCAGTCACCTGAGAACTCATTTCTAATGTGGAAGCAAGTCATCCTCGGTTCCGAGGGACTGCCTAAGAAGAAGAAGAAGACTATACCACTCAAAGGTGGTGGGTGGGATAGAGAGAAAGACTTGCATTTATATAGCACCTTTCACGACCACCGGACGTCTCGAATCGCTTTACAACCAATGAGGTACTTTTTTGAAGTGTGGTCACTGTTGTAATGTGGGAAACGTGGCCGCCAATTTGCGCAAAGCTAGCTCCCATAAACAGCAATGTGATAATGACCAGATAATCTGTTTTTGTTATGTTGGTTGAGGGATAAATATTGGCCCCAGGACACCGGGAAGAACTCTCCTGCTCTTCTTCGAAATAGTGGCCGTGGGATCTTTTACGTCCGCTTTTACGGAGCTAGATTTCAGACCTCAGCCTCCAAAGGCCTTGCCTTATTCAAGCCTTACTAACTGAACTAGTGCTCAGCGTTTGTAAGCTGTTTAATAGGCCAAAGTAATCAAACACACAGTACAGCAAGCTCTTAAACCTCCAATCATCCTGTCATAAATGATTCAAAACAATTACTTCCAGCTTTGAGAAAGCGTCATGACTGGAAGTTCTGCCTCTCAGTTTCCAGTCATGTCAGGTCGTGTGCTTTTTGCATAAGCCCCATGGCACTATTCCTACATTACAACAGCGACTACACTTCAAAAGTGCTTCATTGGCTGTAAAGCGCCTTGGTGGTCGTGAAAGGCGCTATAGAAATGCAAGTCTTTCTGTCTTTCTATTCAAAGAAGAGCAGGACGGTTCTCCCAGTGTCCTGGCCAATATTTATCTCTCAACGAAAAGCACTAAAACGGATGATCTGTTAATTTATCTCATTGCTGTTTGTGGGAGCTTGCTGTGCGCAAATTGGCTGCCGCGTTTCCTACATTACAACAGCGACTGCACTTCAAAAAAGTACTTCATTGGCTGTAAAGCACTTTGGGGACATCCTGAGGATATGAAATGTGCTATGTACGTGCAACTTCCCTTTCTTTCATCATATGAACACTGCCATAGAGGCCACTGGTTAGACCACACCTGGAGTACTGTGAGCCGTTCTGGGCACCACACCTTAGGAAGGTTATATTGGCCTTTGAGGGAGTGCAGCGTAGGTTTACCAGAATGATACCCAGACTCAAGGGTTGTCGGCTTCGCAAAATCCCCCAGAAACTCGAACAGAACCCTAAGTGAAGTGATTTGAGGTAAAAACCTCAGTTTTGGACATTTTAAAGATCAGGGAAGAAAAACCCTGAGGAAAATGACTTTTGAATCTTACTGTTGGGAAAGACACCTTTCACAGACACAAGACAGGCTGCGGAGGGGTGGGGCAAGGCAGTGGACAGCTTTGGGTATTGGGGCCCAGTTGAGCTGTCTGGAAAATGTTTGCACTGCAATCCAAGCAGGAGGTAAAACCTCACCCAAAACCTCACAACACATCCAAAATTGAATAATTCAAGACACCTTTTGAAAATCCCCAGGCCCAGTCAAGAAACCCAAAACATGAGGACAATGCAAACTCCGATTAAACAACAGATCGACAGGATGGAGAACCACTTCACACATTTACAAAACCAGTTAACATGCCAATAAAGTGGTTACTGTTAATGAGGTCTTACAATGACCAGGATTTGATTTGGTTTTGACAAGGCCACTTCCAATTTGGGGAAACACGGTGGCATAGTGGTTAGTACTGTTGCCTCACAGTGCCAGGGACCCAGGTTCAAATCCAGCCTCGGGTGACTGTCTGTGTGGAGTTTGCACATTCTCCCCGTGTCTGCGTGGGTTTCCTCCGGGTACTCCGGTTTCCTCCCACAATCCAAAGATGTGCGGGTTAGGTTGATTTGGCTATGATAAATTGACCCTTAGTGTTAGGGGGGATTAAATACGTGGGGTTACGGGGATAGGGTGGGATATGTGTCGGTGCAGGCTCGATGGGCCGAAATGGCCTCTATCTGCACTGTGGGGATTCTGTGAATTTAGTATAATTGAAGGCCCATCAAGCAGTTACAACAGTTCAGTAAAAAGAGAGTTCAGGACAAGCAGGCAGAAGGCAGTTTCCACAGTTCTGCAAGAAGGCAGTTCCACAGCTCGGAAGAAGACAGTTTAAACAGAGGCAGAATTACAGCAAGAAGTGAAATAAAGAAGGCCAACAGCTTCACAAGCAGACCGACAACGCAAGAAGAAACCAGAGCGACTGCCTCAGTGACCATCGGACACCTCGCAGCAACAAGGGCCTCACGAAACCTCTTACTCAAAAGACTCTAAACCCTAACTCTAAACTGTCAAAGATTCGTTTGGTGAGCATTATCCCTGGTTCTCCAGAGTCCAACCTAGCTAGTGAAGTGGGATTGGGAGGGGTGAAGTATTCTTCTAATGTTTTTTTTCCCTCGCTTGTACCGAAGTGTTCCCCACCTTTAGAGTGATAAGAGTGTTTGTGTTGTGTTTTACTTCCTTGAATAAAAGTCAAAGTTCTTTCATCAAACCTGTTGTCTACTGCACCTTTGTTCACGACCCCTAAATAAGTCCAAGGTCTAGAACCAGGGGCGTGGGAGCGATTCGAACCGCTCACTGAGTCAGAGGTGAAACTGACCCCACACACCACCCCCTACAGGGTTACGTTACAAGGAGAGATTACACAAACTAGGGTTGTATTCCCTGGAACTTAGAAGGTTAAGGGGCAATTTGATGAAAGTTTTCAAGATATTAAGGGGAACAGACAGGGTCGATAGAGAGAAACTATTTCCGCTGGTTGGGAATTCTAGGACTAGGGGGCATAGTCTAAAAATTAGAGCCAGACCTTTCAGGAGTGAAATTAGGAAACACTTCGACACACAAAGGGTGGTAGAAGTTTAGAACTCTCTTCCGCAAATGGCAATTGATGCTAGATCAATTGTTAATTTTAAATCTGGGATTGATAGCTTTTTGTTAACCAAAGGTATTAGGGGATATGGGGCAAAGGGGGTATATGGAATTAGATCGCAGATCACCCATGATCTCATCGAATGGCGGAACAGGCTCGAGGGGCTAAATGGCCTCCTCCTGTTCCTATGTTCCTATACGCTGCTTCTAATGAATATACCCTGCTTCCAGACTGTGCAAAGGAAACAAAAGAGAGCATTAATAGTCATTGCCAAGATATTGTCTTCTGTAAGGTGCTGCCAAATTTATTAAACTTATGTTTGAATGCAAACAAATTGCTCACACAAGCCCAATCCTCTTCCAATTGCTCGAAGCCTTGTGGAAGTGCTGAGATCCAACTTCTTAAGTTGCAGGCTTTCCTTCTGCCACTAGAGGGGATGGGGTGCGATGGTTGCTGGTTCTGGTGCAACCCATTCTGGGAAGAATGACATCTTGCAGCCAGTTTATAGCAGCGCTTTAGTCATGCTGCAACAGTCTGTTAAGCACCATCTCAGTGAACTATAGAGTGGCTAAAGTGGATTTAAGACGCACAGGAGAGCATTAGAAAGAGGAAAGGGCAGGCCCTAAGCTCTGGAATTCCCTCCGTAAACCTCTCCGCCTCTCTTTCCTCCCTACCAACATCACCAAAACAGATTATCGGGTCATTATCATGTTGCTGTTTGTGGGAGCTTGCTGTGCGCAAATTGGCTGCCGAGTTTCCCACATTACAACAGTGACTGCACTTGAAAAAAAGCACTTCATTGGCTGTAAAGCGCTTTGAGACGTCCGGTGGTCGTGAAAGGCGCTATATAAATGCAAGTCTTTCTTTCTTTCTTTAAGACGTTCCTTAAAACCGACCTCTTTGACCAAGCTTTTCATCATTTGCCCTAATGTTCCAGAGCTTAGGGCCTATGAAGCTCACTAACTTCCACCCTTTTGTACTCTAGCCCCCTTGAGATGAAGGCCAACATTCCTTTAGCCTTTTTAATGATTTGGCGTGCCTGTCCACTTTTAGCGCTTTCAGCACACTGATCCCTAAGTCTCTCTGCTCCTCCACAGTTCCTCGCTTCTCACCCGTTTGTGTGGATAGTCTTATTCAATACCTCAAAGTGTTCAGCGCCATTCGCAACTCCTCAGATAATGAGGCAGTCCATGCCCGCATGCATTGAACAAAAATTTGGTGCCTCAAAAGGACAATGGTCCCTTGATGATATAAAAAGAGCATGGGGCAAGACCACCCGTATGAAAGGAGGGAAAAGAAAAACGGGCTGGGTATTGGCCACCTTGAAACAGTGTAGGCAGAGGGGAGAAATAACTCGGAAAGCGGCAGAGGCCAAAGAAAGAGAACAAAAAATAGCTCTCCATGAACAAATAACAAAATATAAAACCGAGTTAGAGGAACACCAAAAATGCCTTGAAAAAGCAAACGAAAGAGCAGAAAAGCGGAATGCAAAAACCAAAAGTGAAAGGGAGGCACATAGGGAAAGCCCAAAAGTGGTGACGATTACCCCGACGCCCTTGTACCCTACCTATCCTGCAGCCCCCCCTACAGCCCTTCCGGCATATGAACAGCCCACGCCCCAACCCCGATCAGACGAAGCCCATATTGCTAAAATAAATACTCCTCTTCCGGACTCATCAGATGAAGGAGATATAACCGAGAAACCACGCCCACGCCTTGCCCCCATCAGATTACAAAAACATGAAGTAGGCGGCCAAAATCTCCGAATTTATACCTATTACCCGGCCAACCCAAAAGATATAGATCAATGGGCAACTGATATGCCGCACCCAAAGAAAAGCGGAGTAAAAGCCTGGCAGTTCTTGGAACGAAAAAGAACAATCTATAACCTGCACCCATTTGATGGATGCCAGGTTATAGCAGTAGTAGTTAGCGCAAGAGAGTCGGCCGTCCTGACGGCAATAGTAAATATGACCGTCACCAGACGAGCAAACGCCCTACTTAACGCAGCCAGACAAGCACACCAAGTGGCATTAGCGGCGCATCAAGCAGCCCACCCACCTCCAGCTGCCGGAGCCGTACTCCCTGCCGTACCACCTCCAGCTCCACCAGTCCTAATAGTCCCCCCTGACCTAGCTATGATAGAGTCAGAAGCCGATAGGACAGAAGGGTGGACGGCCATTAGAAATTGGCTACAGGAAAGGGGCCCAACCAATCCAGACTGGTCCAAAATAGCCTCCTGTGTCCAAAAAGAAAAAGACCCCTATGACTTTGCCGTTCGTTTTGCTAACCAGTGGATAGAGTACTCTGGCATGGGACAGAATACCGAAGCAGAGGTGGATGCCTGCACCCATGAACCCTTAAAAAATGCATTTATGAATGGTTTGAGACCTGACCTGGCAAAATTGGTAAAATTAACAATGGCAGACTGGAAAACAAACGCAGTCTCTTTTGCGAACTTGACCCAACAAGCCGTAACCCAGGATAGAGAACACTGTGCCAATCTCCAAGTCATGAAACTAAACCCCCCGGAGCGAGCAAGCTCTGCACCCCCCTCGGGAAACCCAGATAAGAAACCAGGCACTTGCTACAAATGTGGGAAAGAGGGACACTGGGCGAGAACATGCCCAGCGTCGACAGCGGCGGAGGAGGAGCCTTTCTTTCTTCCACAGAGCGGTCAGCAGCGGGGAAGGAGGAGCGGACCTGGTTGGAGCGGCGGCGAGTCGATAAAGGGAGCCCCGAGGCTCAGGTAGGCCTCACACCAGCGTCGACAGCGGCGGAGGAGGAGCCTTTCTTTCTTCCACAGAGCGGTCGGCAGCGGGGAAGGAGCTTCGCGGGCTTTTTTCAAAGTCAGAGGGCGGGGCCAATTCATTGGTACCTGTATAAAGGTGGAGCTGTTGCTAAGCCCGAGACACTACACTAGTAGTGTCTCCCACCCTCCCACCTTCTCTAACCTTTAGGGGTAGAGGGAATTTAAAAGGTAGGTTTGATTTATATTTTGTTTTCAGGGACTTAACTTAATAAAGTAATATAAGGGTTAAGTCATGGCAGGAAATCTCGGAACCGTGTCGTGCTCCTCCTGTGCTATGTGGGAAATCAGGGACACTTCGTGTCCCTGACAACTATGTGTGCAGGAAGTGCGTCCAGCTGCAGCTCCTGACGGACCGCATGGCGGCACTGGAGCTGCGGATGGACTCACTCTGGAGCATCCACGATGCCGAGAACTTTGTGGATTACTCATTTAGTGAGTTGAACACACCGCGGGTAAAGGCTAGGTCAGACAGTAAATGGGTGACCAAGAGGCAGGGCAATATCAGGAAGGTAGTGCAGGAGTCCCCTGCGGGCGTCTCCCTCCAAAACAGATATACCGTTTTGGATACTGTTGGGGGAAATGACCTACCAGGGGAAGGCACCAGCAGCCAGGTTCATGGCACCATGGCTGGCTCTGCTACGCAGCAGGGCGGGAAAAAGAGTGGTAGAGCTATAGTGATAGGGGACTCAATTGTAAGGGGAATAGACAGGAGTTTCTGTGGCCGCAACAGAGATTCCAGGATGGTATGTTGCCTCCCTGGTGCAAGGGTCAAGGATGTCTCGGAGCGGCTGCAGAACATTCTGGAAAGGGAGGGTGAAGAGCCAGCTGTCGTGGTGCATGTAGGTACCAACGATATAGGTAAAAAGCGGGAAGAGGTCCTACAAGCAGAATTTAGGGAGCTAGGAGCTAAATTGAAAAGTAGGACCTCAAAAGGTAGTAATCTCTGGGTTGCTACCAGTGCCACGTGTTAATCAGAGTAGCATGAACAGGATAGCGAGATTAAATACGTGGCTTGAGCAGTGGTGCAGGAGGGAGGGATTCAAATACCTGAGGCATTGGAACCAGTTCTGGGGGAAGTGGGACCTGTACAAAAGGGATGGTCTGCACTTGGGCAGGACTGGAACCGATGTCCTCGGGGTAATATTTGCTAAGGCAGTTCGGGAGGATTTAAACTAATATGGCAGGGGAATGGGAACCTATGTAGCGAAACAGGGGGAAGTAATATGCAGTCAGAAACAAATGTTAGAAGGGTGAGAAACAAGAAGGGAAATCCGAGTAAACAAAGGCAAGAAACACAAAGGGCCATACTAAATCATAAGTCTAAAAGGACAAAGGGTGTTAATAAAACAAGCCCAAAGGCTCTGTGTCTTAATGCAAGGAGTATCCGTAATAAGGTGGATGAATTGACTGTGCAAATTGATGTTAACGGATATGATGTGATTGGGATTACAGAGACGTGGCTCCAGAACAATCAAGGCTGGGAACTGAATATCCAGGGGTATTCAACATTCAGGAAGGATAGAATAAAAGGAAGAGGGGGTGGGGTAGCATTGCTGGTTAAAAAAGGAGATTAATGCAATAGCTAGGAAGGACATTAGCTTGGAGGATGTGGAATCAATATGGGTTGAGCTGCAGAACACCAAAGGGCAGAAAACGTTAGTGGGGGTTGTGTACAGACCTCCAAACAGTAGTAGTGAGGTGGGGGAGGGTATGAAACAGGAAATCAGAGGTGCGTGCAAAAAAGGCGCAGCAGTTATCATGGGTGACTTTAATATGCATATAGATTGGGCTACTCAAACTGGAAGCAATACGGTGGAGGAGGATTTCCTGGAGTGTTTAAGGGATGGTTTCCTAAACCAATATGTTGAGGAACCAACTAGAGGGGAGGCCATCCTGGACTGGGTGTTGTGTAATGAGGAAGGACTAATCAGCAATCTTGTGGTGCAAGGCCCCTTGGGGAAGAGTGACCATAGTATGGTGGAGTTCTACATTAGGATGGAGAAGGAAACAGTTAATTCAGAGACCATGGTCCAGAACTTAAATAAGGGCAACTTTGAGGGTATGAGGCGTGAATTGGCGAGGTTAGATTGGCAAGCGATATTTAAGGGGTTATCAGTGGAAGGGCAATGGCAGACATTTAGAGATCGCATGGATGAACTACAGCAATTGTACATCCCTGTCTGGCGTAAAAATAAAAAAGGGAAGGTGGCTCAACCATGGCTAACAAGGGAAATCAGGGATAGTATTAAAAGCAAGGAAGTGGCATACAAATTGGCCAGAAGTAGCAGCAAACCCGGGGACTGGGAGAACTTTAAAACTCAGCAGAGGAGGACGAAGGGTTTGATTAGGGCAGGGAAAATAAAATATGAAAGGAAGCTTGCGGAGAACATTAAAACGGACTGCAAAAGCTTCTATAAATATGTAAAAAGAAAGAGGTTAGTAAAAACAAACGTAGGTCCCCTGCAGTCAGAAACAGGGGAAGTCATAATGGGGAACAAAGAAATGGCAGATCAATTGAACAAGTACTTTGGTTCGGTGTTTACTGTGGAGGACACAAACAACCTTCCGGAAATAAAAGAGATCAAAGGATCTGGTAAGAGGGAGGAGCTGAGGGAAATCCTTATCAGTCGGGAAAAGGTGTTGGGGAAATTGATGGGACTGAAGGCTGATAAATCCCCAGGGCCTGATGGTCTGCATCCCAGAGTACTTAAGGAGGTGGCCTTGGAAATAGTGGATGCATTGACGATCATTTTCCAACATTCCTTAGACTCTGGATCAGTTCCGAAGGAGTGGAGGGTGGCTAATGTAACCCCTCTTTTTAAAAAAGGAGGGAGGGAGAAAGCAGGGAATTATAGACCGGTCAGCCTGACATCGGTGGTGGGTAAAATGATGGAATCAATTATTAAAGATGTCATAACAGACCATTTGGAAAGTGGCGACATGATAGGTCCAAGTCAGCACGGATTTGTGAAAGGGAAATCATGCTTGACAAATCTTCTGGAATTTTTTGAGGATGTTTCCAATAGGGTGGACGGGGGGGGAACCAGTAGATGTGGTGTATTTGGACTTTCAGAAGGCCTTCGACAAGGTCCCACACAAGAGATTGGTGTGCAAAGTTAAAGCACATGGGATTGGGGGTAATGTGTTGACGTGGATTGAGAACTGGTTGGCACACAGGAAACAAAGAGTAGGAGTAAATGGGTACTTTTCAGAATGGCAGGCAGTGACCAGCGGGGTACCGCAGGGTTCGGTGCTGGGGCCCCAGCTGTTTACATTATATATTAATGATTTGGACGAAGGGATTCATCGTAATATCTCCAAATTTGCGGATGACACTAAATTGGGAGGCAGTGTGAACAATGAGGAGGATGCTAGGAGGCTACAGAGTGACTTGGACAGGTTGGGTGAATGGGCAAATGTATGGCAGATGAAGTACAATGTGAATAAATGTGAGGTTATCCACTTTGGTGGTAAAAATAGGGAGGCAGACTATTACCTGAATGGTGGCAGATTAGGGAAAGGGGAGGTGCAACGAGACCTGGGCGTCATGGTACATCAGTCACTGAAGGTGGGAAGGCAAGTGCAGCAGGCAGTCAAGAAAGCAAATGGCATGATGGCCTTCATAGCAAGGGGATTTGAGTACAGGAGTAGGGAGGTGATGCTACAGCTGTACAGGGCCTTGGTGAGGCCACACCTGGAGTATTGTGTGCAGTTTTGGTCTCCTAACTTGAGGAAGGACATTCTTGCTATTGAGGGAGTGCAACAAAGGTTCACTAGATTGATTCCTGGGATGGCCAGACTGACATATCAAGAAAGACTGGATCAACTGAACTTGTATCCTCTGGAGTTCAGAAGAATGAGGGGGGATCTTATAGAGACGTTTAAAATCCTGACTGGTTTAGACAAATTAGATGCGGGCAGAATGTTTCCAATGTTAGGGAAAACTAAAACCAGGGGTCACAGTCCAAGGATAAAGGGGAAGCCATTTAAGACTGAGATGAGGAGGAACTTCTTCACCCAGAGAGTGGTGAATCTGTGGAATTCTCTACCACAGAAGGTTGTTGAGGCCAGTTCGCTAAATATATTCAAAAGGGAGTTAGATATAATACTCACAACTAGGGGGATCAAGGGGTATGGCGAGAAAGCAGGAATGGGGTACTGAGGTAGCATGTTCAGCCATGAACGCATTAAATGGTGGTGCAGGCTCGAAGGACCGAATGGTCTACTCCTGCACCTATTTTCTATGTTTCTATGTTTCTATGCAACAAGACCTGGACGACGTTCAGGCTTGGGCTGATAAGTGGCAGGTAACATTCGCGCCACACAAGTGCCAGGGAATGACTATCTCCAACAAGCGAGAGTCTAACCACCTCTCCTTGACAATCAATGGCATTACCATTGCCAAATCCCCCACCATCAACATCCTGGGGATCACCATTGACCAGAAACTTAACTGGACCAGCCACATAAATACTGTGGCAACAAGAGCAGGTCAGAGGCTGGGTATTCTGCGGCGAGTGTCTCACCTCCTGACTCCCTAAAGCCTTTCCACCATCTACAAGGCACAAGTAAGGAGTGTGATAGAATACTCTCCACTTGCCTGGATGAGTGCAGCTCCAACAACACTCAAGAAGCTCGATACCATCCAGGACAAAGCAGCCCGCTTGATTGGCACCCCATCCACCACCTTAAACATTCACTCCCTCCACCACCGGCGTACCGTGGCTGCAGTGTGTACCATCTACAAGATGCACTGCAGCAACTCGCCAAGGCTTCTTCGGCAGCACCTCCCAAACCCGCGACCTCTTCCACCTAGAAGGACAAGGGCAGCAGGCGCATGGGAACACCACCACCTCCAAGTTCCTCTCCAAGTCACACACCATCCTGACTTAGAAGTATATCACCGATCCTTCATCGTCGCTGGGTCAAAATCCTGGAACTCCCTCCCTAACAGCACTGTGGGAGTACCTTCACCACACGGACTGCAGTGGTTCAAGAAGGCGGCTCACCACCACCTTCTCAAGGGCAACTAGGGATGGGCAATAAATGCTGGCCTTGCCAGCGACGCCCTGATCCCATAAACGAATAAAAAAAAAACTGCTCCCACACGACCACTGCCAGTGAGAGACCTGTGACACATCAGTACCTGTGCTCCTGGGCGTGTGTCATGGTTCAGGAGGACACGCAATACATCTACATGTTGATGCAGTAAACACCAAAATTTCTCCCTGCAAGAAAAAAACTCATTAATGAAGTTACAATTGTCGGCAACATTGAAATGATCAAGATGTCATTAATGGAAAATATTGAGTTAATGGAACTAAATATTGAATTGTACACAAGTAAAACATAGATGAACGATATGAAATGCAGTTGTACTATATCGCTGCAAGGAACTATCTTCTATGGAGTAAAGCAAAAGGGAGAGTACGGGGGTGATTTTGTCAATGGGGGCGCGTTGGAGGCGGGACTCCCACTTGTCGGGTTTTAGTCCCGCCTCCATCGACTTGTGGCCAACCCACGCTATTTTCCCTTCATTGACCTTGTTCGGCCCGCCCAGTGGGCTTAGCAGGCCAATTAAGGGGGAGCTGGTTACAGAGAAAACTTTTTGACAGATGAATTGTCATCATTTGACAGCTCTGTGAAGCTGTCAAACACTGATATTCTCTGTTGTTTGATGAGTTCTTGTATTCAAGGCTCATCAAACCTCTTTCTTTAGCAGAAATTAGATGGTTGTTGCATCGGAGAATGCAGCAGCCATTCTGTCATCTCTGCCGCGGAGATGCGAGACTCTCCGCACCCCCAACTGTTGAAGCCTGCAGGAAGAAACAAAGGTAAGTAAACATTTTCTATCACTTTTCACTTACCTCACGTACTCACCTCTCCACACTTGCACCCATCACTTACCTTCACAGCGCACTTTTGCACCCCTCCGACCCCCGCAGACCCACTACTCACCTCGGTGACCCTGGCGGGGTTTCCCGACGTTGGGAAGCCCGCGCCTCTGTTGGAAAAATGGGAATAATCCTCTTATCTGCCTGTTAACTACCTGTTAACAGGCAGTTAAGCGGCTGTAATCCCCTTCCCGCCTCCAGGAGACGGGACCCGGCGCGGGCCGGATACCCGCCTCCTGGGAAGATGGCACGGAGGCGGGTTGGGGGGCGGGATGGGCACCCGCCCCCAGATTCTGCCATTTTCCCGGCAGTCCCGCCTCCAAACCCACCTCCCCAGGGCTGGCAAGATCGCGCCCTATAACCCAAGAGACAGTATAACTCCTGATCTGTCTCCAGAAATATAGAGGTGTGAGAGTCAGGGAGCCTTCTCACACCACTTGGGCTCAACGCCTCGTGGAGTATAACTCTAGTCCGTAGTGAAGATAAGTTCAAACAGCGCTCAGCTGGTCTGACTGACCTCCTGGCCACATTATACACTGAGGCAGGTTTCATTTTTCACTCCTGCTCATGCTCTCAAGATGTTCAAGTTTCAATCATGCACTTCACAGTCATGGGCAACCTACAAGGGTGTCAGGGTCTGCGAATTGCACCATCTAAGTCCAAAAATGTTATTTTGGGTTTTCTTCCCAGCAACAACTTGCATTTATATAGCCGCCTTTAACGTAGTCAAACGCCCCAAGGCGCTTCACAGGAGCGATTATCAGACAAAATTTGCCACCGAGCCAATGTTCCCTCTAATTTTTTTCAGGCCGCGCGGCCCCTTTAACGGGCAGCGCGGCCCATTCAAAATTTGGCGCATGCGCAGTTTTCACATTCAGAAGCCGGTGAGCCGGCTGCGCGGGACCTCCAGACCGCTGCGCGGCCGTGCAGCTTAATGGGAACACTGCACCGAGCCACGCCAGGAGATATTAGGGCAAATGATGAAAAAGCTTGGTCAAGGAGGTCGGTTTCAAGGAGCGTCTTAAAGGAGGAGAGAGAGAGGCGGAGAGGTTTAGGGAGGGAATTCCAGAGCTTGGGGCCCAGGCGGCTGAAGGTACGGCCGCCAGTGGTGGTAAAACGTCCCAAGGCGCTTCACAGGAGCGATTATCAAAACAAAATTTGACACCGAGCCACATAAGGAGATATTGGCCCAGAAATTGATCTCGCTCTGTTCCCGTGGGGGTAAGCCTTCCCCGCGATCTCTCACCTCGCTTGTGCTTTTTCAGATCCAGCTCGCACGAACTTGATGTTCCAGACATCAGCTGGGCAGTGCTTGCGTATCCCACCGGCGTAGTGAATTCGTGCGAGCTGTGGGATCACGTGACTCAGTTAGAGCCAATGGCAGCACACCATCTTCCATTCATAAGTTTCACAGCACGGCTGTGAAATCTATGAATCTTACACCCCCCCAAAATAACAGCTAAACCTCAATTAAATTAAAAAAAAAAACCATCACATTAATAAAATAAGTATAGTTAAATAAATTAACCATTTTAAATAAAAAATTAAATTTTTGAAAAAATTTAAAATCTTTTAAAAAGTTATAAAAATAAACTTACCTGTCTTTAAAGTCTCTAAAAAAGATATACCTGTAAAAAAAATTCAAAAAAATACTTAATTCACTACTTACCTTGTTAAAAGTGAGTCTTACTCCTCCTTTTTACATTTCTAAAATCTTCAGTACTTACCTGCGCGTCCAAAGCATGAAGTGCACAGCGTGCGCGCAGCCTGTAGCGCGCACGCGATGCACCGAGGAACCGCCCCCTTTTCAAAAGAGCAATTGCCGGTTTTCAGCGCATGCGCAGGGCATGCAGAAAACCGGCAATTGCAGAGGGAATATGCGAGAGTACGCAGTGCGTACTCTCGCGCAGCAGGATGAATTTTTGGGCCAATAGGACAGCTGACCGAAAGCTTGGTCAAAGAGGTAGATTTTGTTCTCACTTTTGTCCCACTCCTCCTCTTGCTCTCACTTTGATTAGCTGCCACACTGGTATGAGCCTGTGCACATCTCGTTGGCTGATTCATTGCTGAGGCTCTACCCGGCCCAAAATTGGCACTCTTTCCTCCTCTGGGTAGTGCGCAGGCGACACACACAGATCAGGGTGTAACCAAAACAAAACAAAAGCATGTCTGTACTTCCTGCAAATTCTGACTCACAACTCAATTAAAATGTTCTTATCTTTCATTCCCTTTTTTCTTTGTAACACTTTTCAGATTACTTTCACTGCATTTAAATTCGCTGGTGTCTGACTCATCCAAGTTTTTTGTGTGTTTTGCTTAGTGGCTGCTGGGTTGGTGCCAGTCAGCTTGGACAGAAAACTCCCGTTCAACTGCAACCCCAGCAAGGCTCACGCAGCAGACGTACTGAACGGGGTCTAGACTGAACTTGAAGCTGATTTTAGCAAAGGGGCCACCTCATTTTCTGAACCATCTCCAAACTCAAGTTTACTGCATTCTCTTCCTCTCCCCTCCCCCATTCCTCATTGGGTAAATTTAGGCTTTTTACACACCGAGGCCTCATGGTCCTAGTAACAGAGTCATATCAAGTGAATTCACACCAATTTGGACAGCCATTTTTACAATAATATTTCATCTCACACATTGTAACCCTCATCAATCACCTAATCAACAATTCAGCAATCATGCTTCAGAGGATCAGACTCTGGGAGGTGATTTCTTCCACAGTACTTCCCAAACCCGCGACCTCTTCCACCTAGAAGGACCAGGGCAGCAGGCGCATGGGAACACCACCACCTCCAAGTTCCCCTCCAAGTCACACACACCATCCTGACTTGGAAATATATCGGCCGTTCCTTCATCGTCGCTGGGTGAAAATCCTGGAACTCCCTCCCTGACAGCACTGTGGGAGCACCTTCACCACACGGGACTGCAGCGGTTCAAGAGGCGGCTCACCACCACCTTCTCAAGGGCAATTAGGGATGGGCAATAACTGCCGGCCTTGCCAGTGACGTCCACTTCCTGTGAATAAATGTTTTTTAAATCAGCTGAAGGCAGGGCCACCAATGGTGGAGCGTTGAAAATCAGGGATGTGCAAGAGGCCAGAATTAGAGGAACGCAGAGATCTCGGAGGGGTTGTAGCTATTTACCAAGTGCAGGCCAGACACTAACTCGCAGGACAAAAAAAAACAAACAGATGTAGGAACAATACGTTCTATTTCAATGTGGCACTCTTACTTTCGGTGTGGGAGCTGGGATCACCCTGCAATTTAATAGCCTCCGTTGTCTTTTTTGACTGGATAGCAAGTGGAGGAGAAGGAATCACAACTTGGTCAACATCCCAAGTCCATGACTGGAGGGCGAGTCGCACAAGGAGCGAGAAGAGAGGCACGGCTGTTAAACTGAGCACTGAGTTATATTGTACGAACCACTGCGTGAAGGGTAGCACTCTCTCGCCTCTGAGCCAGAAGGTTGAGGGTTCTCAAGTCCCACTCCAGAGACTTGAGCACAAAATTCCAGGCTGAAACTTGGAGGTGCCGTCTTTCAGATGGGACGTTCAACCGAGGTTCTGTCTGCCCGCTCAGGTGGACAAAAAGATCCCACAGCACTATAGAGTCATAGGGCTGGATTTTGAATGACCCATGGAGTCGGGTTTGGAGGCGTGTGGGGGGTTAAATTTGCGGGGTCGGGGTTTCCGACCCCATCCCGACTCCATCCCGCCTCCACGCAATTTTGACAAAATCAGTCGCGGGGTTCCCGACTCCGTCCCGCCTCCAAGAGGCGGGAGAGGCCATTAAAGCCCTTAACAAGCTCTAAATTGGCTCTGTAATGCCATTTTGAAACGTTTTAGCTAGTTTAACCCTTTTCTGACGTGAAGTACGCCTGGTGTGAAACACTCCAGTGAAACCTGGCGGGAGCACAAGTGGATAGCTGACTATGAGCTGCAGGTCCACTATTACAATGGAGATGTGATGAAGGTAGTAGTAGTATTAGGTCTGAAAGTCGCCGCTGCTGCATTGAATGTGTTCAGAGACTGCCTGGCCTTTGCTGTGAGAGGACTTGGATGCAAAAAAAATTCATTCTTTCTCTCTCTCTCTCTCTGTCTCTCTCTCCCCCCCCCCCCCCCCCCATATTTTGCATCCAGGTCCACTCACATCAAAAGCAAGCCAGGCAGGTCCTCTCTCACCAACAGTCTCTGAGACTAGGCAGTCAGCAATGATGACATCATCAGAGGCGACTTTCAGACTGAAACCACTAATTAGTTCATGGGTTCCCACATGCTGGAACTCAATTGCCCAATTAAGTGAAAATTGCATCAGTCATCCACATTAATCTGGAGTCAGGGGGGCAACACGAAATGCGGATTTCACGACCCCAACCCGACCCCAAGACAAAATCCAGCCCATAGAGTCATACAGCACAGAAGGAGGCCATTCGGCCCATCGAGTCCGTGCCCGCTCTCTGCAGAGCAATCCAGTCAGTCCCATGCCCCCGCTCTATCCCTGTAGCCCTGCAAGTTTATTTCCCTCAAGTGCCTATCCAGTCTCCCCTTGAAAACATTGAGTGTCTCCGCTTCCACCACTTCTGTCGGCAGCGAGTTCCAGGTCCTCAACACTCGCTGCGTAAAAAAGTTTTTCCTCACATCCCCCCCTGTATCTCTTGCCCAAAACCTTAAACCTGTGTCCCCTAGTCTTTGTACCATCAACTAGTGGGAACAGGCTTTCCCCGTCTAGCCTATCCTAACCCGTCATAATCTTGTACACCACTATCAAATCAACCCTCAACCTCCTTTGCTCTAATGAAAACAAATCCAGCTTCTCCAACCTGTCCTTGTAGCTAAGATCCCCCATCCCCGGAACCATTCTGGTAAATCTCCTCTGCACCCTCTCAAGGGCCTTCACATCCTTCCTAAAGTGTGGTGACCAGAACTGGACGCAATACGCCAGTTGTGACCTAACCAGCGCTTTATAAAGGTTCAGTATAACTTCTCTACTTTTATTCTATTTGAAGAAGAGAAGGGTAGTCCTCACCGGTATATCGCTGTGGGAGCTTGCTGTGCGCAAATTGGCTGCCGCGTCTCCCACATTACAACAGCGACTGCACTTCAAAAGTCCTTCATTGGCTGTAAAGCGCTTTGGGACATCCTGGGGTTGTGAAAGGCGCTATAGAAATGCACGTTCTTTCTTTCTTGCTTTTACTTTGCAGCAGTGAATAGTGCTAAAATCTGGAGATCATGTGAACTAGGAGATGGCAGAAGTGTTGTGTTCCTACTTTAGTTGCTGGAGAGCTTCCATCAACGTTTCCAGCAGTTTATTTACAGCACCAGGCACTCACGCTTGGCAAGAAACCATCCCAGGGCATTCATTTGACGTCAAGCTCAAAGTTGCCAAGGAATAAAAATGCCAGTGGTGTGATCTTTCTTTATTGGCCGTTCTTCCTCAACTACAAACGATGTTTGGGGAGATGGCACGCGAGTTTCATAACAGATTTTAAATTCAGTCACCAAATGCACAGCCTTTTATTCCAGTGCTCCCTCAAACACTGATTAGAAAAACCACCCTCCCGGACTCACCTGAGACCCTCGGCTGGCTTTCTAGCAAGCTACATTCACCCCCGCCCCCCCAACCACCACCCTGACCAGCTGCCTCTGGGGAAGAAAACATAGAAACATAGAACATAGGAGCAGGAGTAGGCCATTCGGCCCCTCGAGCCTGTTCCGCAATTTAATGAAATCATGGCTGATCATCCAAATTCAGTACCCTGTCCCTGCATTCTCCCCATATCCCTTGATCCCTTTAGCCTTAAGAAATATATCTAACTCCTTCTTGAATATATTTAATGAATTGGCCTCAACTGCCTTCTGTGGTAGAGAATTCCACAGGTTCACCACTCTCTGGGTGAAGAAATTCCTCCTCATCTCAGTCCTAAATGGCTTACCCCTTATCCTTAGACTGTGACCCCTGGTTCTGGACTCCCCCGCCATCAGGAACATCCTTCCTGCATCTAGTCTGTCTAGTCCTGTTAGAATTTATAAGTTTCAATGAGATCCCCTCTCATTCTTCAAAACTCTAGCGAATATAAGCCTAATCGACCCAATCTCTCTTCATACGTCATTCCTGCCACCCCAGGTATCAGTCTGGTAAATCTTCGCTGCACTCCCTCCATGGCAAGAATATCCTTCCTCAGACAAGGCGACCAAAACTGCACACAATACTCAAGAGACTGATGCCTGCAGCTCACCAGTACTCACCAGTGTTAGACGCTGCTCAGTTGGTAGCACTCTTGCCTCTTGCATCGAAGCTTTGACCACGCTCGATCAGCTCCGATGGATGGGCCACATCGTCCGCATGTCCGATACGAGACTCCCAAGCAAGCGCACTACTCGGAGCTCCGACACGGCAAGAGAGCCCCAGGTGGGCAGAGGAAACGCTTCAAGGACACCCTCAAAGCTTCCTTGAAAAAGTGCAACATCCCCACCGACACCTGGGAATCCCTGGCCCAAGACTGCACAAAGTGGAGGAGAAGCATCCGGGAAGGCGCCGAACACCTCGAGTCTCTTCGCCGGGAGCAAGCGGAAGCCAAGCGCAGGCAGCGCAAGGAGCGCACGTCAACCCAAGCACCCCACCCCCCCGCCCCTTCAACCACTGTCTGCCCCACCTGTGACAGAAACTGTAGGTCCCGCATTGGACTCATCAGTCACCTGAGAACTCAGTTTTAGTGCAGAAGCAAGTCATCCTCGGTTCTGAGGGACTGCCTAAGAAGAAGAAGGCAGCACTCTTGCCTCTGAGTCAGACTGTTGTGGGTTCATCGTCTCACTCCAAAGACTTGAGACTTGAACGCAAAAATCCAGGCTGACACTCCAGTTCAGTACTGACAGAGTGCTGCACTGTTGAGTGTGCCGTCGTTCAGGTGAAGCATTAAACTGCCGTTATTTCAAAAAAGCTGGGGAGTTCTCCCCGGTGTCCTGGCCAGTGTTTATCCCTCAATCAACATCACTAGAAAACGGATTATCTGGTCATTATCACATTGCTGTTTGCGGGAGCTTGCTGTGCGCAAATTGGCGGCCGTGTTTCCTACATTACAACAGTGACTACGCTTCAAAAAGTGCTTCATTGGCTGTAAAGCGCTTTGTGACATCTTGAGGTCGCGAAAGGCGCTATATAAATGCAACTTTTTCTTTTTATTAAAGAAAGTACAATTTTAGATTAATCTCACAATCCCAAAATCTTCACGTGAACCGACACTTGTAATCACTCCAAGGAAAGAATGTGTATTTATTGCAGGGCTGTGGGGAAAGAGCAGGGTAGTGGGACTAATGGGATAGGTCGGCCAAAGAGCCGGCACAGGCACGATGGGCCGAATGGCCTCTTTGTGTGCTGTATCATTCTATAATTCTTTGATTCTACGGATCCTTTCATGGCCTCAGGGTGTCCAAAATGCATCCCAGCCAATGAATTTCTTTTGAAGTGTAGTCCCTGCTGTTTTTATAGGCAAATGCAGCAGTCATTAGATGACAGCAAGGTCCCACAAACAGCAATGGGATGAATGACCAGATCATCTGTTTTGGTGCTGTAGGTTGAGGGAGGAATGTTGGCCAAGACACAGGGAGAGCTCCTCCTGCTCTTCTTCGAAGAATGGGCTCTTTTACATCCACCCGGACAGACGGATTGGGCCTGAGTGCTGCCAGCTCTGGCTCAGTGGTGGCACTCTCTGAGTCTGAAGGTTGTGAGTTCAAGACCCACTCCAGAGACTTGAGCACAGAAATCTAGGCTGACCAGTGCTGCACTGTTGGGAAGGTGCCGTCTTTCAGATGAGACGGTAAACTGAGGCCCCGTCTGCCCTCTCGGGTGAACGTAAATGATCCCACGACCGTTAAGTGCTTTGGGACACCATGAAGTTGTCAAAAAAGAAAGACTTGCATTGATATAGCGCCTTTCACGACCACCGGACGTCTCAAAGCGCTTTACAGCCAATGAGGTACTTTTGAAGTGTAGTTACTGTTGTAATGTGGGAAACGCGGCAGCCAATTTGCGCACAGCAAGCTCCCACAAACAGCAACGTGATGATGACCAGATAATCTGTTTTTGTTATGTTGACTGAGGAATTAATATTGGCCCCAGGACACCAAAAGCGCGACATAAATGCAAGTCTGTGTTTCATTTCTCAGCTGAAATATTCTAAAAATGCTTTCCAGGCCAACCTGGTCAGAATAAAACCCTTACCTTTCTCGGTTCATCAAAGTGAGGCATGGTAGCAGTGTGGAATAGAATGCATTCCTGCTGGGAGCACACAGGTGCAGCACTGCCAACTCTCAAGTGAAAGGCGAAGGAAAGGTCCCTCTCCTTAGTTTGAACAGCAGCTTTAATAGTTAAGCTCTGCTGACCGTGCTAGTAGATGCGGTGGTGGGGTGGATGGGCAAAATCTAACGTGGATAGCAGCGCAAAACAGTGATTGCCCTTCGGCAGCCCGTCTTGCACAACAACAACAACAACTTGCCCATCCGACGCCCAATTTACTTTTCCGTTGGACGAGGGTGGAACAGGCTGCCGACTCGCCACCGCCCGTTTTGTAAGGTTTCCAAAATTTGCAGATCCCCATAAACCTAAGGAAAAAGGACTTTGGAACTACCTCAGAGTGATAAAAATGCATTTGGGCCTAACATAAGGAATTTAAGCCCAAAAACCAAGTTTTGGCATTAAAAAAAAACATGTCTGGGCCTGTAAAGGGACAAGGAGGTGGGATCGACCTCTGTAAAAGCAGTTTGGCTATTGCAGTTAATTGCACTGTCTGGGGAACCGGGATGACCTCACTCAAGCCCCAGCAGACATTAACATTTGAACAATAGACCCTGGGAGAAGGCAGTCCCACCCAAAATAACAGGCCCCATCAAACCGATTACTGGGCCCATCAGAAAACATGCACAATAAAATGCACTCAAGACCATTCTATAGAAAGACCAAGTCCAGCCTAGAAAACCCAAACACGAAATCAATCACCAGTGATCAACCAAGGAGATCGACAGGATGCAAGCCATCCCAAAAGCCATCTGACACTTACAGAGCAGTTACTGGTAACAGGCCCGCCAAAATCAGACAATGAACTGAGCAGATTTGGCGGGTAGATAAGACCATGTTCAATGGGTGAGATTGAAGGCCTGTTAAAAAACCAGTTAACATGCTAGTAAGTCGTTACCGATTAACGAGCCCGCCAAAACCGGACAATGAACTGAGTAGATTTGACGGGTAGATAAGGCCACTTCAATTCAGTATAATTGAAGGCCCGTTAAGCAGTTCAGGGTGGTCATCAGAAGAAGAAGAAACAAGGAAGAAGACAAGCCGAGCTGGAAGCGAGTCGGCATCACTCACCACTCAGACACACCTGAGTCCAGCTCGTGAAGATACCACCTCGACGGACCTCCAACAACGGTCCCAACACAGTCACCCGGAGCAACAAGCAGCAACAAGTCACCGACGGCTTCACGAGGTCGACCGACATACTAGACAAGGCCTAAAACCATCGCGGAAACCAAAGGCCTCAAGAAACCAACAATCGCATATTACCCCCAACTGACCGGGTAATAGCAGGCCACCGCGACCAACAAAGACCAACTCAAGGAAAAAACGAAGAACCGCAAAGTTTCCACTCTACAATCTACTCCTCACTTACCCCTGGGTAAGATTTTCCCCAAAGACTCTAAACCCTACTGCTAAACCAAAGAAATTGGGTACTCACCAGATGAATCCAAAACGACATCCTACCGCATCAGCGGACTTGCGAAGACTGACCAGATACGCAGGTGAAGTCCTCTACCGCGTACGGGGTACGGCAGACACTAACCGCCATAAACAGCGAACCCCAAAACCGCGATTTAGCCCAACTGTCAAAGGATTGGTGGGCATTATCCCTGGTCTTTCAAAGCCTAACTTAGCGAGTAAAGTGGGGTTGGGAAGGGTGAAGTATTGTTCTACTGTCATTTCCCTCGCTTGTACCGAAGTGTTCCCCACCTTTAGAGTATTAAGAGTGTTATTATTTGTGTTTTACCTTTTCAATAAAGATTGAAGTTCTTTTCATCAAACTCAGTTGTCTGCTGCACCTTTTATCACAACCCCCAAATAAGTCCAAGGTCTAGAACCAAGGGAGTGGAAGCGATTCGAACCGCTCAGAAGTCAGAGGTGAAGCTGACACAAAACACCACCCCCTACAGTTTTTACACGACCGCCCGAAGCACTTTCAGCCCTGTTACGTTTATCTAAGGAAGGATATACTTGCCTTGGAGGCGGTGCAACGAAGGTTCACTAGTGTGATTCCTGGGATGAGAGGGCTGTCCTATGATGAGAGATTGTGTAGAATGGGCCTATACTCTCTGGAGTTTAGAAGAATGAGAGGTGATCTCATTGAAACATACAAGATTCTGAAGGGGATTGACAGGGTAGATGCTGAGAGGTTGTTTCCCCTGGCTGGAGAGTCTAGAACTAAGGGGCATAGTCTCAGGATAAGGGGTAGGCCATTTAAGACGGAGATGAGGAGGAATTTCTTCACTCAGAGGGTTGTGAATCTTTGGAATTCTCTGCCCCAGAGGGCTGTGAATGTTGAGTCGTTGAGTATATTCAAGGCTGAGATCGATAGATTTTTGGACTCTCGGGGAATCAAGGGATTTGGAGATCGGGCGGGAAAGTGGAGTTGAGGTTGATGATCAGCCATGATCTTATTGAATGGTGGAGCAGGCTCGAGGGGCCGAATGGCCGACTCCTGCTCCTAATTCTTATGTTCTTATGCTCTTATGTTTCAGTACCAGCACTAGCCTCATTATCTCTCCTGGCTAGCTGCAGAGTTAGGAGAGACAGCTGGGTGTTAAATGGCAGTGATTCCGGTAAAGAGCTGAGCAGCACAAGTGGACTCGGAGGCTCAATACACTGAACTGCTCACAACCGTTTAAAATGCCCTGCTGTTTATTTTATTGAGATGGCTTTCAACCCTGGACAGACGCGCTGCAGAATCGACATTCTCACGCCACAGAATTTGGTGGACATTGGCGCAGAAGTTAATTTGAGGCCCCATCTGGCTGGAATGTAAAAGAACCCGATATTCGAAGATGAGCAGGAAGGTAGGCAAGGGTATTAAAGGGTTACGCAACCAAGGAATGTGGTGAACTGTATAAAACCCGAGTTAGGCCGCAGCTAGAATACTGCGTGCAGTTCTGGTCACCACATTACAGGAAGGATGTGATCGCACTGGAGAGGGTACAGAGGAGATTTATGAGGATGGAGAATTTTAGCCATGAGGAGAGATTGGAGAGGCTGGGGTTGTTTTCTTTGGAAAAGAGGAGGCTGAGGGGAGATTTAATTGAGGTGTATAAAATTATGAGGGGCCTAGATAGAGTGGATAGGAAGGACCTATTCCCCCTAGCAGAGGGGTCAATAACCAGGGGGCGTAGATTTAAAGTAATTGGTAGAAGGATTAGAGGGGAGTTGAGAAACTTTTTCACCCAGAGGGTGGTGGGGGCCTGGAACTCACTGCCTGAAAGGGTGGTAGAGGCAGAAACCCTCACCACATTTAAAAAGTACTTGGATATGCACTCGAAGTGCCGTAACCTACAGGGCTACGGACCAAGAGCTGGAAAGTGGGATTAGGCTGGATGGCTCTTTGTTGGCCGGCACAGACACGATGGGCCGAATGGTCTCCTTCTGTGCTGTAAATTTCTATGATTCTATGATTCTATGAAGGTGGGTAGATGGTGGTAAGATACAGATCAACCACGATCTAATTGAATGGCGGAACAGGCTCAAGGGGCCTGAATAGCCTCCTCCTGTTCCTACGTTGAGTTCTCCCGGTGTCCTGATTAAAATACCACCCTCAACCAGCACCACCAAATCAGATTATCTGATCATTCATCTCTTGCTGCTTGTGGGACCTTGCTGTATGCTAACGACTGTGACATTTGCCTTGAGATAGCGCGGGCATTTTGCTGGCCCTGATTCTACTGCACAGTTTGCGATGACGTACGCTGGTTTTCACCTTTCATTGGCACAAACTGTGTGGTGTCATTTGTGCGTGAAGTCGCCTGAAAGGCACCCCAGCGCGGACCAGCTCCAGGGGGCACACTCCCAGCTTCACATCCGCCCTGGAGGCAAAGCGTCCAAAGGTGACTGTCCTTTACTTTAATGTTGGTGGAGAGCCGACCGTCCCGTTTCCTGATTTCCAACATTACAATCTGACTGACGTTTGGATCTTGCTTTCCCTGGCCAGAGATCTTAGGGTTGCCAACCCCTCCAGGGTTGCCCTGGAGTCTCCAGGAATTAACGGTTAATCTCCAGGCCACCCTGTTGCAAGCAACACCCGGGAGAAAAATTATTGGGGGGCAATAAAAAAATTGCCTGTATTTTTTATTTTCTTTGATTATTAGTTATAAAAATATCGGAGATGGGGAAAAGGCTGTTTGACCGGGCAGGGTGGTTGGAGGCGGGAGGTCATGTGATGAATGACATGAATCTTGTCATTCATGTATGAAGTAATACTGGGCGGCCTGCTGGTGGCGCTGTCCAGGGAGAGTATAAATACTCGGGCATGGGCCCAGCTTGCTTAGGACATTCCTCAACAGGAACTAGTGAAGGACACAACTAGATCTCCATGTTGAAAAACAGTTGATTAAAGCTTTGTTTAACGCTTAGACCAAGTGCCTAGTAGTTTTCTTACGTCAATGAAACCTCCAGGAATCCGTCCAACCAGAGTTGGTAACTCTAAGAGAGCTGTGCGGAGCCACCAGTATGACTTAGGTCTGACAGCTCCAGCATGTACTGGTCGGAAGTGCGACCTGTAGTATAACAATGCCCTTAGATTCCAGGCCGTGCACACGCACAGAGAGGCTCGCGTGATAGTCTTTGCCCCCCCAGATGGGGTTGTAGTGTTATTGCATTCAAGTGCGCTTGCAAACCTCACCCATGTCAACACACCTTAGAGTGAAGGAACCTGACAGTTTGAGCCCGTGCCATTTCATAGCAATTCTAATCATGTCAACGCCCTGTTCTTCGATTGTTAGAGAGGGGAAGAAAGCCTTTGAGTTGGATCTGTGCTGAGCTAATGGGAGTTCCCCCAATATTGACATCTTGGCATGTCCACACATAATTACCTCACAAGCAAAGCTGTCAACTTCTTGCAAAGCTGGTTCTTTAACGGAAGTTTCATGTTCTCAAGGTGCTGAAAATTTGAAGCTGATAGCCTATCACTGATTAACAGCACATAAGTACTTAGTGACCTCCTCAACCCTTAGACTGTCAGCAGGTTCAGAGAAACTCCTCTCCCCGGGCTGACTGGCTTGGTTTTTTTTACAACTTGTGTACAGAAAATGTCATTAGCATCACGGTTATCGAGTTACTCGAATATCGAGAAGGATTGCCACACCAAAGAATGGCACCTTCAATGAATCATTCAGTTTATCCATCGAGCAACTGAACCACACATGCCAGGAACATCCAAAGATTGGATCCCTGATTTATGGTGAGCTAGTTTTTTTTTTCGAGGCAAAAAAAGGAAAAAAAGAAAGACTTGCATTTCTATAGCGCCTCTCACAAGCTCAGGACATCCTGAAGTGTTTTACGGTCAGTGAAGTATTTTTGGAAGTGTAGTCACTGTAGGAAACACAGGACCGAATTTGCGCACAGCAAGCTCCCCCAAACAGCAATGAGATAGTAACCAGATAATCTGTTTTGGTGATGTTGATTGAGGGATAAATATTGGCCAGGACACCGGGGAGAACTCCCTTGCTCTTCTTCGAAATAGTGGCCATGGGATCTTTTACATCTACCTGAGAGGGCAGACGAGGCCTCGGTTTAACGTCTCATCCGAAAGACGGCACCTCCGACAGTGCAGCACTCCCTCAGTACTGCGCTGGAGTGTCAGCCTAGCTTATATGTGCTCCAAGTGTCTAGAGTGGGACTTGAACCCACAATATTCAGACACCAGACAAGGCTACCAACTGAGCCACAGCTGACACCATACAGGGCCCTCTGGTGGCCACTCAAGAAAAGGCCCCAAACTTTTTTAGCACCTTTCACAACCTCAGGACGTCCCAAAGCGCTTTACAGCCAATGAAGTACTTTTTGAAGTGCAGTCACTGTTGTAATGTAGGAAACGCAGCAGCCAATTTGCACACAGCAAGCTCCCACAAACAGCAATGTGATAATGACCAGATAATCTGTTTTTTACTAATGTTGATTGAGGGATAAATATTGGCCCCAGGACACCGGGGATAACTCCCCCTGCACTTCTCCAAATAGTGCCATGGGATCCTTTGCATCCACCTAAGAGAGCAGACGGGGCCTCGGTTTAACGTCTCATCTGAAAGACGGCCCCTCCGACAGTGCAGCACTCCCTCAGCACTGCACTGGAGTGTCAGCCTAGCCTTTTGTGCTCAAGTCTCTGGAGTGGGACTTGAACCCACAACCTTCTGACTCAGAGGCGAGGGTGCTGCCCACTGAGCCACAGCTGATATCAAATGAGTTAGGGCCTGTGGAGAGACTTTCTAATTCAGTAAGAAACTGCCCTCGCCGGTTGTGCATATCATGAAATTGTACACCCCAAGCCCCTCCATCGATAGGTTGGCAATCACGGGCTGCAGGTATGAAATTTCCTGGTAGGTGCAAACCTACCTCGAGAGGGCCAAGGGAGCAAATCTCCCTTTAGGAGGAAGTGGGGGCATAGGGAGGAGCAACTTTGCAGAAGGACAGATTTGCAGCTTAGAAGGAACAGGAGCACCAACAAAATAGAGAAAGACAGGAACAATTGAGGCACAGGGAGAGAGATAGGGACTATCCTTCAAAGTGCTTTACATACTGTCTGTGTGGAGTTTGCACATTCTCCCCGTGTCTGCGTGGGTTTCCTCCGGGTGCTCCGGTTTCCTCCCACAGTCCAAAAATGTGCGGGTTAGGTTGATTTGGCTATGATAAATTGACCCTTAGTGTTAGGGGGGGATTAAATATGTGGGGTTACTAGGATGGGATATGGTAGGGGGAATTAAATACGTGGGGTTACGGGGATAGGGTGGGATATGTGTCGGTGCAGGCTCGATGTGGGGATTCTGTGTGAGAGAGCAGGGACAGGGTACTGGATTTGGATGATCAGCCATGATCGTATTGAATGGTGGAGCAGGCTCGACGGGCCGAATGGCCTACTCCTGCTCCTAGTTTCTATGTTTCTATGTTTCTATACATTGAGTTATTTTGAAAAGGGGCTTCAATTTATATCGCACCTATCACAGCCTCAGGACATACCAAAGCAGCTTTCAAAATTCTCATCCTTGTTTTCAAATCCCTCCATGGCCTCGCCCCCTTCCCTATCTCTGCAATCTCCTTCAGCCCCACAACACCCCCGAGATATCTGCGCTCCTCTAATTCTGGCCTCTTGAGCATCCCTGATTATAATCACTCAACCTTTGGTGGCCGTGCCTTCTGTTGCCTGGGCCCTAAGCTCTGGAATTCCCTGCCTAAACCTCTCCGCCTCGCTACCTCTCTTTCCTCCTTTAAGACGCTCTTTAAAACCTACCTCTTTGACCAAGCTTTTGGTCACCTGCCCTAATTTCTCCTTATTTGGTTCGGTGTCAAATTTTTTGTCTTAAAATACTCCTGTGCAGCGCCTTGGGACGTTTTACTACGTTAAAGGCGCTATATAAATACAAGTTGTTATTGTTGTTATTGTTTGCAAAAAATAGATTTCTTTTGAAGTGCAATCACTTATGTAACACGGTGGCATAGTGGTTAGCACTGTTGCCTCACAGCGCCAGGGACCCGGGTTCGAATCCGGCCTCGGGTGACTGTCTGTGTGGAGTTTGCACATTCTCCCCGTGTCTGCGTGGGTTTCCTCCGGGTGCTCCGGTTTCCTCCCACAGTCCAAAGATGTGCGGGTTAGGTTGATTTGGCTATGATAAATTGACCCTTAGTGTTAGGGGGGTTAAATACGTGGGGTTACGGGGATCGGGTGGGATATGTGTCGGTGCAGGCTCAATGGGCCGAAATGGCCTCTATCTGCACTGTGGGGATTCTGTGATTCTGTAATGTTCAGCCAATGCGCCACCTATTTTGCACACGGCAAGGTCCCACCTACAGCAATGTGTTGAACGACCAGCCAATCTGTTTCTGATGGTGTTGCTGAGGGAGGAATGCTGGCCGGGACACCTGGTTAAGTCACCGCTCCACTCTGAATAGTGCCGTGGTGCCCGTAATACTCACCGGAACCAACGGACAGGACAAACACATCTCATGCGGAGGTCGGCTCCATCTGGAGCTGGAAGTCTTCCGTTTGTTTCTTCGTGTGATAACTGATAAATATCTCCTCTCCTCTTGCCCCAACGAAAACAGCCCGCAAAAGCAGTCTTTCTTGAAGCCAGGAGCCTTTGTTGTTGCCTCTATTTCCTACCCCATGTCTGAAAGATGTCCGGGCTTCCACCCAAATCATTTAACGTGTAGAAGCTAACGAATTTATATTACCTGGTGGAATGGGTAATGTACAGGCTCCAGGCAGTTTGGAGCCCCTTTCCTGGAAAGCTACTAGGCTCCAACGTCCCTTCCCCACAGGATAGTAACAATGGGTCAACTATAACATTCTGAGGGGCCTAGATAGAGTGGATAGGAAGGATCTATTTCCCTTAGCAGAGAGGTCAATAACCAGGGGACATAGATTTAAAGTGACCGCTTTGCGGAACACCTCCGTTCAGTCCGTAAGGGTGACCCCGAGCTTCCGGTCACCTCTCACTTTAATTCTCGCTCCACTCCCACTCTGACCTCTCCGTCCTCGGCCTCTTACACTGTTCCAACAAAGCTCAGTGTAGGCTTGAGGAACAGCACCTCATCTTTCGATTAGGCACTTTACAGCCTTCTGGACTCAACATCGAGTTCAACAATTTCAGACCATAACCTAGGCCCCTATCTTTTTTTTCATTTTATTTCTCTCACATGGCAGCTGTCTTTCATTCTGCCAGTTGCCATTTACACTTCATCTAGAGCCATCTTTTGTTTCTTAACTTGTCCCATTACCATCTCCTTTTGCCTCGCACCATCATCCCTTTTGTCTCTTAATCTCTCCTGCCTTCCACCCGATCACAGACCTTCCCGTTTGTTCTTTCCTCCCCTCCCCACCTTTCCCGGCCCCTACACTTGTTGAAAAATCTGTTCCATCTCCAGCTTTTTCTAGTTCTGACGAAGGGCCATCGACCTGAAACGTTAACTCTGTTTCTCTCTCCACAGATGCTGCCTGACCTGCTGAGTATTTCCAGCATTTTCTGTTTTAAATTTCAGATTTCCAGCATCCGCAGTATTTTGCTTTTGTAGATTGAAAGTAATTGGTAGAAGGATTAGAGGGGAGTTGAGGAGAACTTTTTTCACCCAGAGGGTGGTGGGAGTCTGGAACTCACTGCCTGAAAGGGTGGTAGAGGCAGAAACCCTCATCGCATTTAAAAAGTACTTGGATATGCACTTGAAGTGCCGTAACCTACAGGGCTACGGACCAAGAGCTGGAAAGTGGGATTAGGCTGGATAGCTCTTTTTCGCCCGGCACGGACACGATGGGCCGAATGGCCTCCTTCTGTGCCGTAAACATCTATGATTCTATGAACTTGAAATGTGGTCACAAACTATCAGGGATTCTCTTCCAGTCAATTGGACCATGAAAGACTCACATAGGGCAACAACTGTGAGATCCCCTCGGCCCCCACCCCCGCACATACATGACCCTTGAAACCCTTAGCCCAGCAGAGCCTGAGAGAAGCCATCAAATTACTCTGAACGCCCCCCCACCCCCAACCCCACCCAAAGTGTATCGTACCTGGAGTGCACTTAACTTACACCAACAACTTCAATGTGTCAATGTACGGATCGTGTAGCAAAACCGTGCAGCGACTTCACAAAATGCAGGTAAGGATTTCATGAATAATAAAACACAGAATGTTGGCTCGCCAATGCTGGGTGGCTTCTACTATTCTCCTGCTCAAATTAGTTGTGGCAGAAGAACCCAATTCAGCCAGGACCGATAGTTAGGATGTACCTGATGTGACCGATCCCTCCAGCTGGGATGCAGGGTAAAATTACCTTCAAGGTAATGGCATAATTTATTTGACTAACATCAAACAAAACACCAATTGCGTCGTCACTGTATGAGGCAACCCTGACAGACACTTTGGGGCTATTTAGCTGTGGGTGTTTCTTTGATAGGCTTCCAACTATCAAGTTACATTCTCTGCACTGCCAGCAGGGGGCGACTTCTTTTCCTTTAATTTATTGATTCACAGGATGTGGGCATCCTTAATTGCCCTCAAGAAGGTGGTGGTGAGCCATCTTCTTGAACCTCTGCAGTCCATCGTAGCAGTTTTTTTGATACGCCAGAGTGTGCTCGCTAGTGGCCATTTCAGTGGAGCTGGAGTCACATATAGGGTAAGGATGGCAGGTTTCCTTCCTGAAAAGACAGTAGTGACATAAGAAAACTACTAGGCACTTGGTCTAAGCATTAATCAACTGTTTTTCAACTTGGAGATCTAGTTGTGTCCTTTTTCTAGTTCCTGTTGAGGAATGTCCTAAGCAAGCTGGGCCCATGCCCGAGTATTTATACTCTCCCTGGACAGCGCCACCAGCAGGCCGCCCAGTATTACTTCATACATGGATGACAAGGTTCATGTCAAGTAGTGAATCAGTTGGAGTTTTTACAACAATCTGTTAGTGGTATGGTCGCCATTACTGATACTAGCTTTTTATTCCAGATTTATTTAATTAACTGAATTTAAACTCCCTGGCTGCCGTGGTGGGATTTGAACTCACGTCTCCAGATCATTAGGATCATTAGTCCAGGCCTCTGGATTACTAGTCCAGTAACACAACCAATATACTACCGTACCCTACCTTGTTGACTTTCTCCTCTCCTCACTCAAAGGCATCAATTCCTTGCTGGGATCTAGTACCACAGGTGTTGGCCGCCCTCCTGTACCTTGCTCAGTTGGCCATTGCTCGTGCATGAGCCTTGACAATGATTGTTGGAAAGCTATTCACCCTTGGTAGGGCGGGGAGGGGTGCATAACAGTTACGTCCGATTCAGTTTTCACCCGACGTTACATGGCTTGGTGAATCGTGATCAGAAGGAGAAGACCAAATCCATTGGGTGCTGAAGCCAATTATAGCACTGGCTGGAGAGTATGGAACTAGGGGTCATAGTCTCAGGATAAGGGGTTGGCCACTTCGGACTGAGATGAGGAGAAATTTCTTCACTCAGAGGATTCTGAGTCTTTGGAATTCTCTACCCCAGAGGACTGTGGATGCTCAGTCGTTGAGTATATTCAAGGCTGAGGTCGATAGATTTTTGGACTCTAGGGAATCAAGGGATATGGGGATCGGGCGGGAAAGTGAAGTTGAGGTCGAAGATCAGCCATGATCTTATTGAATGGCGGAGCAGGCTCGAAAGGCAGTATGGCCGACTCCTGCTCCGATTTCTTATGTTCTTATCTTATGATAGCATTTCTGTTCCTTTGCGGAGTCGGAGACCACTCATAGATGGGCAGTTCCCAAGATCCCAACCCATGGGCCTAACCTGCCAGAGGGAGAGGGCACCACCCACAGCTGATCAGCCAATGAGCCATCTCCCTTCCTGACCCGAGATGCGGAATCCGCTCTGCTGCTCACAACCAATTGTTCCCTTTCATAGAAACATAGAAACATAGAAGATAGGAGCAGCAGTAGGCCATTCGGCCCCTCGAGCCTGTTCCGCCATTTAATGAGATTATGGCTGATCATCCAAATTTTTCTGTTAGCAGGACTTTCCTGTTGGCAGTCTTGCCAGTTTGAGACGTACAAGGGGGCTGGTCGAATATTTGGTTGTGAATTGGTTCGGAGATGATCAGATGGCCATCAGAAAACAGCGGGGCTGTTTTTAACATTTGGCTCATTTTGAGGCCCAGTCCTCATTGGCGCGGATCCGGTCAGCCGAGCAGCGGCCGAAACGCCAGCGTAAAACGGGCACTAAGTGGCCCGATGCCATTTTCAGGCCACTACTGCCCGTTTGCACCGAACATTACAGAAAGACCCTTCATCAGAATTGAAAATGAGCGGCAGCTGAACTGATTTACAAGGCTGACCAAAAACAAAGAGGGGAGGAGAGTCGACAAGTAAAGATCGTGGGCCGAAGATACTACAGCCACTCCCTTCTTCCCAATATTGGCGGCCGTGCCTTCAGCTGCCGAGGCCCTAAGCTCTGGAATTCCCTCCCTAAACCTCTCCGCCTCTCTCTACCTCTCTCTCCTCCTTTAAGACCCTCCTTAAAACCTACCTCTTTGACCAAGCTATTAGTCACCTGTTTAATATCTCCTTCTTTGGCTCAGTGTCAATATTTTGTCTGATTAACGCTCCTGTGAAGCAGCTTGGGGACATGTTAAAGGTGCTATGTAAATGCAAGTTGTTGTTGTTGATTGAAACATTGCTACAGGGCGATTGCCAATGGGATCAGTACTCTGGGAATGGGACCTTTTTCAGCCGGTTCATACCTCACTCTGGGATGGCTGCCCCCTTCCGTCTTTTGACCATTAAAATGTCAGAATGTCACCAGATGTGTCAGTCAACTCCTTACTGCCCATTCCATTAGGCAGGCTAATGGACTGTTGGCCTTTATTGCAAGGGGTATGGAGTATAAAAGTAGGGAAGTTTTGATGCAACTTTACAGGGCGCTGGTGAGACCGCACCTGGAGTGCTGCGTACAGTTTTAATCTCCATATTTAAGGAAGGATATACTTGCATTGGAGGCAGTGCAGAGAAGGTTCACTAGGTTGATTCCTGGGATGAAGGAGTTGACGTATGACGAAAGGTTGAGCAGGTTGGGCCTATACTCCTTGGAGTTTAGAAGAATGAGAGGTGATCTTATTGAAACCATACAAGATTCTGAGGGGGATTGACAGGGTGGATGCAGAGAGGATGTTTCCCCTAGTGGGGGTATCAAGAACGAGGGGCCATAGTTTCAGAATAAGGGGTCGCCCATTTAAGACGGAGATGAGGAGGAATTTCTTCTCTCAGCGGGTCGTGAATCTTTGGTATTCTCTACCCCAGAGAGCTGTGGAGGCGGAGTCACTGAATATATTCAAGGAGGAGATTGACAGACATTTGAACCACAAGGGAGTCAAGGGGTATGGGGAGAGAGCGGGAAAGTGGTGTTGAGGCCAAGATTGGATCAGCCATGATCTTATTGAATGGCGGAGCAGGCCGACTCCTGCTCCTAAGTCTTATGTTATTATGCCCAAAAAAAATTGGCTTTGGGAGGGTCAAGGAACAAGCTTAACCAGCTCACCTCTGTACTTTAGCCTATTTTCCCACATTACAAGAGTGACTCCACCTCAAAAAGTACTTAATTGGCTGTAAAGCGCTTTGAGAACGTCCTGCGGTCGTGATAGGCGCTATAGAAATGCAAGTTCTTGCCTTCTTTCTTTTATTGCAGGGGTCTGCTTTTACTACTGCTTGGTCCCTTGCAACTGCTGGCTAATCCATTGATACAGATAAAAGAGTTAGTGTTATGAAATGTTAGTTAATACAAAAGCGCCACACAAACAAGTAACATGCAATGCTTCCCAGTATACATAACGCAGCGACATTTTTAAGTTAAGGGCCATTCCGAATCTGAATGGTCTGAACTGATGGGAGAATCTGACTTTGAGCTCCATTTGTTTTTTATTCATTGGCGGGATGTGGCCAGGCCAGCATTTATTGCCCATCCCTAATTGCCCTTGAGAAGGTGATGGTGGGCCGCCTTCTTGAATACAACTGAGTGGCTTGCTAGGGCAGTTCAGATCAACCACATTGCTGTGGGGTCTGGAGTCACATATCGGCCAGACCGGGTAAGGACGGCAGATTTCCTTCCCTAAAGGACATTAGTGAACCAGTTGGGTTTTTACGACAATCCGGTAGTTACATGCTCACCATTACTGACACAAGGTTTTTATTCCAGATTTATTTAATTAACTGAATTTAAATTTCCCAGCTGCCGTGGTGGGATTTGAACTCATGTCCTATGTTCCCCCTGTTTTTTTTTTTGAGTGGGCGGTCCCTTTAACGAACTGCGCGGCCTGTTCAAAATTCGGCGCGTGTGCGGAATGTCCCATTGAGACGCTGGCAGACAGCCTGCACGGGACCTCCAGACCGCACCATGGCCACACAGCTTAACGGGCACAGTGTCTCATGTCTCCCAGATCATTAGTCCAGACCTCTGGATTGGCTAGTCCAGCAACATAACCATTACATTACCGTTCCCTCAGAATCAAGAAAGCACCGTGGTGCCTGTCCCCTTGAAGCGCCAAATCTAAAAATGATTGTTTAAATGATCTGGTCAATTCTCCAATACAATGAGATTTTTTTTTTATATGCGTTCATGGGATGTGGGCGTCGCTGGCAAGGCCAGCATTTATTGCCCATCCCTAGTTGCCCCTTGAGAAGTTGGTGGTGAGCCGCCTTCTTGAAACGCTGCAGTCCGTGTGGTGAAGCTGTTAGGGAGGGAGTTCTAGGATTTTGACCCAGCGACGATGAAGGATTGGCGATATATTTCTAAGTCAGGATGGTGTGTGTGACTTGGAGGGGAACTTGGAGGTGGTGGTGTTCCCATGCGTTTGCTGCCCTCATCCTTCTAGGTGGTAGAAGTTGCAGCTTTGTGAGGTGCTGCTGAAGAAGCCTTGGCGAGTTGCTGCAGTGCATCTTGTAGATGGTACACACTGCAGCCACGGTGCGCCGGTGGTGGAGGGAGTGAGTGTTTAAGGTGGTGGATGGGGTGCCAATCAAACGGGCTGCTTTGTCCAGGATGGTGTCGAGCTTCTTGAGTGTTGTTGGAGCTGCACTCATCCAGGCAAGTGGAGAGGATTCCATCAAACTCCTGACCGCATTTACCGCGTTCTGTGCACTGTTCTGAGTTTTAGTTGTAACTGTGTTGCTTCCCATAGTCCCTGTGAGATGATAAATAAGCATTGACTTTTAACTGTTTTGGTTCTAATTTCAAGGTCATGATCCCTTGTTTCGATTCGCACTACCTACCTTTTCAATTCTCTTTATGATTTGAAATGCCTCAGACAGATCATCCTTTAACCTTCTCTTCTCTAAGGAATATAATCCAGGTTTACCAAGTCTCTCATCATACCTAAGTCCCTTCATCCTGTTGAGTTATTGCTGGACTTTCTCCAAGGCCAGTATATCCTTCCTCGGGTGCTGCCCAAAATTGAATACAATACTGTTCCTAATTCTGGTCTAATTGATTTATTATGCTTGTGGTTACCATGGATATTGGTAGAGAACTGTGTTATAGATTCATAGAATAGTACAGCACAGAAGGAGGCCATTCGGCCCATCGAGCTCTTTCGAAGAGCAATCCAGTTAGTTCCACTCCTCCACTCTTTCCCCATATCCCTGCCATTTTTTTCTTCTTCAAGCAACTCGCCAAGGCTTCTTCGGCAGCACCTCCCAAACCCGCCACCTCTTCCACCTCGAAGGACAAGGGCAGCAGGCGCGTGGGAACACCGTCACCTCCAAGTTCCTCTCCAAGTCACATACACCATCCTGACTTAGAAATATATCGGCCGATTCTTCATCATCGCTGGGTCAAAATCCTGGAACTCCCTACCTAACAGCACTGTGGGAGCACCTTCACCACACGGACTGCAGCGGTTCAAGAAGGCGGCTCACCACCACCTTCTCAAAGGCAATTAGGGATGGGCAATAAATGTTGGCCTTGCCAGCGACGCCCACATCCCATAAGCGAATAAAAAAACATCCAATTCCCTTCTGAAGGCTACTATTGAATCTGTATCCATCACCATATCAGGCAGTGCATTCCAAATCCTAACCACTCGTTGCGTAAAAAAGCTTTTCCTCATGTCGCCTCTGGTTCTTTTGCCAATCACCTTAAATCTGTGCCCTCTGGTTATTGACCCTTCAGCCATTGAGAAACAGTTTCTCTTTATTTACTCTATCTAAACCCTTCATGATTTTGAACACCTCCATCAAATCTCCTCTTAGCCTTCTCTTCTCTAAGGAGAACAACCCCAGCTTCTCCAGTCTATCCGTGTCACTGTAAACCCTCATCTCTGGAACCATTCTAGTAAATCTCTTCTGTACCCTCTCCAAAGCGTTCACGTGCTTCCTAAAGAATTGGACGCTGTACTCCAGCTGGGGCTGAACAATGTTTTATAAAGGTTTAGCACAACTTTATGGCTTTTCTACTCTATGGGCTGGAATTTATAAATGGAGACGTATTGGAGGCGGGACTGCTGCTTGCCGGGTCTCAGTCCCGCCTCCATCAGCTTCTGGCCAACCAGAGGGATTTCCCCCTGATTGACCTTGTAAAGCCCGCCCTGTGGGCTCAGCAGGTCAATTAGGGGGGGAAGTCACTGACAGAGCACGTCAACGTCTGACGTGCCATCTGTCAAGATTTCTTGAAAGAAGAAATGTCAGTGTTTGACAGCTCTGTGAAACTGTCAAACACTGACATTCTGTGTAGTTTGATGAGTCCTTGTGCTCAGGACTCATCAAACCTTTCAACATTGCAGAAATCACCTGGCTGTTGGTTCGGAGGATCCAACAGTCAGTCTGTGAAATCTACAATGAAGATGTCGGGACTCCGGATCCACAGCGGCTGAAGGCTGTAGGCAGAAACAAAGGTAAGTGAACATTTTATAACACTTAACACTCACCTCACATACTTACCACTCCACACTTGCACCCATCACTCACCTCTACATCGCACTTTCAGACCCCTCCGACCCCTGCAGACCTCCTACTCACCTCCTACACCCCGGCGGGGTTCTCCGAGGTCGGGAAGCCTGCACTTGGAAAGGTAAAATGGGACTAATCCTTTTTTCTGCCTGTTAACTACCTGTTAACGGGCAGTTAATAGGATTTAATCCCTTTCCCGCCTCCAGGAGACGGGACCCGGGGCACGGAGGCGGGTTGGGGGCGGGTTTGCCAGCTGCCCCCACATTCTGCAACTTTACCGGCAGTCCCGCCTCCATACCCGCCTCCTCGGGGCTTGGAAAATCCAGCCCTTTGCCTCCATTCATAAAGTCCAGGATCCCGGTATGCTTTATTAACTGCTTTGTTAACCTGTCCTACCACCTTCAAAGGATTGTGCACAAAGACCCCAGGGTCGCTCTGTTCTTGCACCCCCTCGGTGAGGGACTACGGTGCTGAAAGGGTTAGTTTTGAACTGCTCTGCGGTCTGGGATGAAGAGATGGGACGCACCACCATAGAGGGGCAGTATCTATGTCAAGACAGAATGCAGGACCGAACCATCCTGTCTGTAATAAGAGACAAGGCAAGAAAAAAAAAATCGAGATGCATTGAGGTGCCCTGGTCTTTAAAGCATTAATTATAGACATTAAGTATTGAGTTGTCATGAATAATTAGAACTGGTGGATATAGAAAATGATTAGTATGGTTCGATTGTCCTTCAACTGAGCATCCACTTTAGTAGAATCCAATTTTACAGTAATTCCTCTGCTGTGCTTTGTAGCTGCAACTCTTGTGGAAATGAAGGACAAAGTGAAGTTGCCCCGAGGGTAAATAGGTCGTTTTTGCTCATTGACTGATGCTACTTAAGCTCCGTCTTTGCACACATCAACGCATCCCTGAAGCTAATGGCTTCCATGTAAATTTATAACAGCAGTTTGTTTTCCTGAAGAAAGAAACTGATGTTGATTAAGCCGGTTTAGCGTGCGAGAGGTGGTCACACCCTTCTGAATAAATCAATGTGTTCATTGTCAGGCGAATAAAGCCACAACTGTCCTTGGCACAAGATGAAAACACCATGCTGGGATCTCAATGATTTATAGCTTCTGTGTAATCATGTGGCTTGTGATCAGTAAGGCAGTTATAGCTCTTGCTTCAATAGCTAAGGCCCACGGTTTGAAACTGCGTGAGGAGCAAAACGAACTCCCAAATTATCCTAATATAAATTGAAGGCGGTTCATCGAAAAATGCGGCCGTATCTTTTCCGTGGGTCCCATAACCGTCCGGCATTATGCTGAAGGCAGGAACCTCCAGGTGGCAATTAAGCTTCTAGGGAAGGACCTCGGCTAGATTTTAAATGGCGTGAATCAAAATGGCTGCCACCATATCTAAAATGGTCGCCCGCGTGCTTCTAGCCAACGAAACCTGTTTGCACCATCCCGATTTAACATAACAAGCATCTGGAAACGTTCCACCCGAGGTCGTGGGTTCGCGTCCCCACTCCAGAGACCCGAGCACGTATTCCAGGCTGAGACTCCAGCGCCGTGCCCGAGGGGAGCGCCGCACTGTCGGAGGTGCCGTCTTTCCGATGAGACGTTAAAATGAAGCCCAGTCTGCCAGCTGGAGGTAAAAGATCCCCCCGGCACTATTCGAGGAAGAGCACGGGAGCCCTGGCCAATATCTACCCAGCAGAAAAGCAGGTCACTATCTCAGTGCCGTTTGTGGGAGCTTGCTGTGCGCAAATTGGCTGCCGCCTGTTCCCTCAATGCAACAGTGACTGCACTTCATTGGCTGTAAAGCACGTTGGGGCGCGAAAGGTGCGATTTAAATGCAAGTCTAGCTTTCTTTTAAAATGGCCGCCTGCAGCACTCTAACCTGACCTAAAATGAAACAGATGCCATTGTCGTATTCAACAACAGCTGGAATACATCAGCAGATGTTGCGCTACAGTCTGGAGCCAGTAAGATCAGTCAGATCCTTTCTCTTAGCTTCTTTTGTGCAAGAGCTCTACAAATTGCACTTGATCTATTTACTTGGATCAGGAAAAGCCCGTTTTTTTTTTGCTGCAAGGCCTAGGGGGTTCCAACAGAGCCCAGATATCCTGGCAGTAGCGCTGTGACTCAGTACGAGAAAACTGTTCCTTATGTTAGCAGGGTATAGCTTATATATTAGGAATCGCACTGCACCGGGAGTGGGTGTAATCTCTGAAGCAGTCTCCCCAGGAACGCCCCAATCCCTTAATCCCCTTGGTGTAAATCACGCACGTATTTGCTTTCAGGTAAAGCCTCTTGTTTGATGGCCGTTCACCTCCTCTGGTGACTTGTTGGGCCCGCACTGCCATTGCATGTACAGTGTTGGTAAATGGCTGGGTCAAGGCATTTTCAGATCTCAGACACTGTCCCACCCTGTCACAAGCAAGTGTAGAAGGAGAGGATGAGGCCAATGTTTCCCCCTAATTTTTCTTTTTTGGTTGCGCGGCCCATTCACAGTTAAACCTAACATTGGAAAAGCCGGTTCCTGGGCTGCACAGCTTGGAGGGAACCATTGGGGGGGAAGACCAACTATGTTTCCCCTCCCCCACCCAGTCAAAAGCACCACGACCAAGAAAAGAGCGGGGGGGAAGCAGGACTAATTGGGTAGCTCTTTCAAAGAGCCAGCACAGGCACGATGGGCCGAAAGGCCTCCTCACCACACTCGGCCCTGAGTTAAAATCGGGGCTCTGCGAGTCTTTCTTCATAGACACGAATCAGGGGCCTGAATCACCTCAATTAATTCAACTCCCTCACGTTGTCTTCGCAATTCAAACATAAATACTGGAAAGAATCACCATGAAAAGAAACAAAGAACGATGAGGTGAAATATTTTAATGATTTAATTTTAGGAAGGAGGCGGCCATTTTTAACTCATTTCTTTCTTACCCCAGACAGGCGTTCGGAGTATTTATTCTAAACCTTATTGTGAAGAACTTGACTATTACAAACCCTGACATCAAAACAAACGTCCTTCCTGACTCCACCTTAAGCTCTGTCACATTCAATAAAGCGCCTCAATGGGATCACGGAAAGAATGGCCCGCATTTATATAGCGCCTCACAGAAACAGCCCAAACGCTTCATATACAACGAACTACATTGAAATGCAGTCACTGTTGTTCTGCAGGTCTTCAAATCCTTTTATGACCTTGACCCCTCTTTATCTTTGTGATCTCCTCCAGCTTTGGTCCAACGCTTGCCCCCTCCCCCCGCCCCCCCCCCCCACTCCATTCCTTTATCCCTCGTCCCCTAACTCCCTCTACTCCTCCATCAGTTGACTCACTATAGTCCTGCCCTCTGGGATTTCCTTACCCAGCTCTGTTCACAGGGCCGCATCCCTCCTTGCTTTCAAAAACCTCCTCAAAAATCGTTGTTCTTCCACCGTGCCTGCGAGTCTCCACCCTAGCATGCTTTGCTTTCCCTATCTTTGCCCTGCTCGGTATCCACCGTTACTAATGTTTTTTTTTTCCTATTTAATGGACGACCTTTTTTGAGACATCTTCCTGAATCTGAAGAACCAGGATAGAAATGAAAGTTCTTGTTGACCAAAACATTAACCACATGCGGCTAATTGGAAATCCAGACATGATTAATTGCTTTTCTGATTAGTAAATACATTTTTTCTTTCTTTTTTTCTTACTTTCTTTCGTTCTTTCTTCTTTATTTCTTTCTTTCCTACTTTCTTTCTTACTTTCTTCCTTTCTTTCTTTCCTACTTTCCTACTTCCTTTCTTTCCTACTTTCTTACTTTTCTTTCCTAATTTTT
>JASTWF010000710.1:0-228345 GCA_030390025.1 Squalus acanthias
TGTAGCTGCTCCGCTCTGATCGGGATTTATGAATGGGAATAAAAAAGAAAAGGAGGCCCAAAATGACGTGAAAATTTTCACGTTACAGGAATTCATGAGATTTTTGGTGCTGTTTAAACAGCATTCCGAATCCTCCAGCCCCGAGTATGGTGTCTGCTGTAAAGGCAAAGTACTCACATTTTTCACATTCCTGACACACTGAAACCAGACACTCAAAATTTGAGTGGAAAATATTCCATTCCTTTTCGGGAAAATCTTCTTTTCACAATATTTCCCTACCATTTATTTTATCCTCCAACATTAGAGTTTTAGACATTGTCACAAAGATGTTTTTTGTGTAGGATTCTGCACGAAATCAGGCTGGTTCAGTCCATCCCTGGATGATGGTGAACCCATCACTATTCTGTCCCTTTCAGTTCTACGGATACTGACCAGGCATTGGAACAAACATTCAGTGAAAAACTATACGGGACAAATGTCTCAGAAAAAGTATTAAACATCCTGCCACCCCTCCCAAAGATGAATAACAGATGATCCAGATTGCAAATTGGATAAGTAGTTTAATGTTTGTTTGGAATTGGCCTGTTAGACTGACAGACACCTTCATTGACCAATTAAATCATGTACCCAGCACTGGTCTGCAATCAGGTACATTCCGCACACTCACAGAGATCAGCACAAGAGCCCGAAACATCCCAACTACAGGAGCTGATCCTGGGAACCTGTAACACTAACTCTGCGGTTCTAATAGCAAACGCTAGAGATCACCCCCTGTATGCACCCGCTGTACATTATGATGTTCCTGTATTTGCTGCTGGGATACTGCGGTGTGTGACATCAAACTTTGTGCTCTTCAATTCTTTTATTTCAGCTCCTCTTTGATGAACAGATCCGTTCTTCAGATGTCCTGCATTCCTGACAGCACATTTGCAGGACTGGGCAAGAGACAACACAGTGATGCGAAAGAGGAAGGAAATGTTCAGTCACAATCGCCAAAGCCCACCTTGCTCGTCTATCTTTGGCACCAACACTGCCCTTGGACATTTCCGTCCATCAGCAGCAGAACATCTCTTTAACCACATCCTGCTGAAATCAGCTTGCAAGATCTTCGTTTCGATGAAGGATGACGTGAACGGGTGGTGCGCGGCATTTGATTGTGAGACTTCACTTACGGGGTTCGGGAGACAGGAGTCGTGAAGATTAACGTTGCGAAGGCTTGCTGCCTCCAAGGGACGTCGTTAGGCGGGAGCTGGAATCGAGACAGGGCCACAACACTATTGACCCGATCCTGCAACCTGTGCTCCAGTCCAGTGAGACCTGCACCAGGAGCAGAGCCTGGCCATGTCTCCCTGTCATACCGCCAGTGGGCGAGGCGTGCGCTGGCTGCTGTGTGATTGACTCCTGGCTCCTTTGTGATGTCATCTGGTTTTAGCCCCTGGTCACTATTCATCAGTTGTAGATTACCGTGGGCAGACTCAACTTGGCAGCTGACACTGTGAGAGAGTTTAGTACTTAAAAATAGGGAAAGGACAGAAAGCACAAGGTATCAATAAAAACATTGAAGCAAAAGCTATTAATAATTCAACATCATTGGTGGGTAACGTTTTAGAAACAATAATCAATGAAAGAATTAACGGGCACTGGAGAGTTTAAAGCTAATTAAGAGAGCCAACGCGGATTTGTAAAAGGGAGATCGTGTTTGACTAATCTAATTGGAATGATTTGACGAAGTACAGAGGATTGATGAAGGGAATGCAATGATAGTTATCTACATGGATTTTAGAAGGCGTTTGACAAAGTACCACAGAGAAGGCTGGTTAAAAAATTGAGGCTCCTGGAATAGATGGATCATTGGCAGCTTGGATAAGGAATTGCCTCAATGACAGAAAACAGCGATGTGTGGTAAATGGCTGTTTTTCGGACTGGAGGATGGTATAATAGTGGTGTTCCCCAAGTGTCAGGTGCTGGATATTGGAATACAGATTAGAATTCTAAATTTGCCGATGACACCAAACTTGGCGGTGATGCAAACAGTGAGGGTGATACCAATTGACGACAGCAGGAAATAGAAAAACTAACAGAATGGGCAGTCAAGTGCAGATGGAAATTAATATAGAGAAGTGTGAGGTGATGCATTTGGCAGAAGGAACAGACAGAGGCATATACACTTAATGGCACAGTTGTAAAGAGTGTGCAGGAACAGAGGGACCTGGAGTTAATATGCATATGTCCCTGATGGTGGCATGGTATATTGAACATAAGAACATAAGAAATAGGAGCAGGAGTAGACCAATCGGCCCCTCGAGCCTGCTCCGCCATTCAATGAGATCATGGCTGATTCTGATCCAACCTCAACTCTAAAGACACAAGAAGCAGGAGCTGGACCAGGCCACTCGGCCCCTGGGCCCGCTCCGCCACCACAGGGCCTTGACCGATCCGAACTCAAACTCATGTCCAATTGCCAGCCCGCTCCCCGTAACCCCTGATTCCCTTACTTCTAGGAAACGGTCTATTTCTGTTTTAAATTTATTTAATGAAGTAGCTTCCACAGCTTCCTGGGGTAGCAAATTCCACAGACCCACTACCCTCTGAGTGAAAAAGTTCTCCTCATCTCAGTTTTGAAAGAGGAGCCCCTTATTCTAAAATTATCTCCCCTAGTTCGAGTTTCACACCATCATTGGGAACATCCTCACCGCGTCCACCCGATCAAGCCCCATCACAATCTTATATGTTTCAATAAGATCGCCTCTCATTCTTCTGAACTCCAATGAGTAGAATCCCAATCTACTCAACCTCTTCCTCGTATGTCCACCCCCTCATCCCCGGAATTAACCGAGTGAACCTTCTTTGTACTGCCTCGAGAGCTAGTATGTCTTTTCTTAAGTATGACACCAAAACTGTATGCAGTACTCCAGGTGCGGTCTCACCAATACCCTATACAACTGCAGCAATATCTCCCTTGTTTTTATATTCTATCCCACTAGCAATAAAGGCAACATTCCATTGGCTTTCTTGATCACCTGCTGCACCTGCATACTAACTTTTTGATTTTCTTGCACCAAGACCCCCAGATCCTTGTACTGCAGTACTTTCCAGTTTCTCGCCATTAAGAAAATAACTTGCTCTCTGATTTTTCCTGCCAAAGTGCATAACCTCACATTTTCCAATATTGTATTGCATCTGCCAAATCTCTGCCCCATCACCCAGCCTGTCTATATCCCCTTGTAGGTTTTTTTATGTCCTCCTCACTCCTACTTTCCTCCAATCTTTGTATCATCTGCAAACTTTGATATGTTACACTCGGTCCCCTCCTCCAAATCGTTAATATAAGATTGCAAAGAGTTGGGGTCCCTGCAAAGAGATGGGACCTGGGGCTTCATAAGTAGAGTATTGAGTTCAAAAGTTGAGAAGTTATATTTAACCTTTATAAAGCGCGGCGGTTAGGCTACAACTAAAAATATGGCGCTCAGTTCTCGTCACCACACCGTAGGAAGGATGTGAAGGCCCTTAAGAGGCTGCAGAACAGATTTACCAGAATGGTTCCGGGATGGGGGATCTATCTACAAGACAGGTTGGAGAAATAAGGATTTGTTTTCATTACAGCATAGGATTTTGAGGTGAGATTTGTCAGAGGTGTACAAGATTCTGACGGGTTTGGATAGGTTAAACGGGAAAGGCTGTGCCACGAGTGATAGTACAAGGACTAAGGAACACAGATTTAAGGTTTTTGGCAGCAGATGCAGGGAGATGTGAGGACAAACTTTTTTACGGCAGGAGTGGTGAGGACCTGGAACTCGCTGCAGACGGAAGTTTAGAAGCGGAGACAATCAGTGTTTTGAGGGGAAAATGGATAGCACTTGAGGGAAATAAACTTGCAGGGCGACTGAGATAGAGCCGGGGAATGGGAGTGACTGGATCGCACCACAGAGTGCCGCCACGACTCGATGGGTCGAATGATCTCCTTCTGGCCGTTACGACGCCATTACTATGACTAATTCAAATATAATGAAATTAAATATAATCAGAGTCAGGAAACAGAGCTCCGTAAAACACAATCGGACTGGATCGCAAGCTGGGTGGAAGCATTTGAGTGAGGTGATAGTAAAAATTCGGTGAGAGGAGAAAGGCAGATTCTCACGTCCAGCTCAAAAGAAGGAGTGCAGTCAATAATTCTAATTTAAATATCCAATATTTAGCTTGTTTGTATATGTAACTGCGTGGTTCCTATTAAGCTTCGGTAAATTATGTAGGTCATTGGTTAGTTTGGTTTGAGGAGCGGATATAATAATTGCTGTGTAGTTAGACATAGTTAACAGCAATTCTATGAATCACCTTGTATTTAAGTAGTTTTTAAAGTTTCTAATTAGGGTGGAGCCACAGCTACGACCCGAAGCCTGCAATTCCTGCGCCATGTGCGAACTTCAGGACGCTTCTGGAGTCCCAGATGCCCATTTTTGCATTAAGTGCCTCCAGGGGCTCGAACTCATGCTGAGGGTTTCTGATCTTGAGCGGCAGCTGGATTCACTGCAGGACATACGGGTGGCTGAGTGTGTCCTGGATCGCAGGTCCCAGGAGGTAGATACTGCACAGACTGATGGAATTCAGAATGGCAAGTTGGTGGCCACTCACAAGGGTGGGACGAGGCAGGCAGTGCAAGAATCCTGCGGGATTGTGGCACTCTCTAACCGAAATTCACCATTGGTTACTGGTGAAGGTGACGACATCTCAAAGAAGTGCAGTGCCGAGCCGGGCACCGTGAGGCAAAGATTGCACAGGGGCTATAGCAACGTGTAAGAATACAGTAGTAATTTGGGATGCTATAATCAGGGGGACGGACAGGCAGTCCTGATGCCGTCGACGTGAGACCCATATGCTATGTTGCCTGCCTCGTGCTAGGGTAGGGAAATTACGGAGCGGGTGCAGAACATTCTTCACCAAGAGCCAGAAGTCGTGGTCCATGTCAGGACGAACATATAGGGAGAAAGAGGTGGTGGTCCTACAGTCACAGTTTAATGAGCCAGGGAGAAGTTAAAAAGCAGGACCTCAAAGATGGTAATCTCTGGATTACTCCCAGTGCCAGGATGCGCTCGTGAAAGATAGAAATAGGAAGATCTGGAAGTTTAATGCATGTCTAGAGACATGATGCAGGAGGGAGGGTTTCAGGTACCTGGGACATTCGACCAGTTCTGTAGCAGGAGAGACCTGTTCAACATGGACGGGTAGTACCTGAACTGAGCTGGGATCAATATTCTTTTGGGCACGTTAACGATTGCTGTTGGGGTCGGTTTCACAAATTCGACGGGGGGATTGTCCACCAGGATGTAGTATTAAAAAAGTAGAAAAAGGAGCACAGTGAACTGGAGAGAGGTTTTTAGTTAAAAGAGTTCTCAGTTTGTAAATGCTGTAAGGGATTCTGACCCTGCGTGTCTCGCAGCCTGTGAGATTCACGCGGCTCTGTGCAGCCTGTATGTCAGTGCGGGTTTTGGCCTTGTTGCCTGTTCTGGTCTCCAGCCAGTCTGGGAGCACTAGACACACCTGTGAGTGGTTCGAATCACTCGCCCTTACGGTTCCAGACACTGGACTTAGATGCGAGAGCAGTAATGGAGATGAAACTCATGTAGACTCGGTTGAATGGTACGAAATGGAAAATCTTTATTGCATGATATTTAGATTACGAAATACATGTCATAAGCACAGATTAATGACAGTACAATCTTACAAGCAGTTATATAGCTGATCCTAGGGAACGAGGAACGAACGACACACCGTAAATAGGGGCACACATTACAAGTATCCTTAATACTTAAACCCTCCCCTATCAATATCTGTCCTAGCTAGATTCGTAGGATTTCGAGACTCATGCTCACCACTCGTGATAACTCGGAGAAATTCCGAATAGCTGATCAGATGTTTTTCACCGCAGCACCCACGTGTCGATGAGGAGGTCTCCTGGTCCCACTTGTTTACTTGCTTCTGCTCCGGCTAGCAGGCTGGACCGTCTGCTGTGATGATAGATCTTTGTTGGTTGGTTTAACAGGTACTTCCGAATACAGCCCAGTCACTATCATCTTGACGATCCGTTCTTGCAAGTTCAAAGAAGTCTTCCTGGCAAGGAAAACTTGGCTGTTCGACCTACAGGCACGGTCGGGATTTACTGACCGTGGCGATGAGTATGGTCTTCCTCTCTTCTCATCTCATCTCATCTCATCTCATCTCATCTCGGGCCTTTGGTTCCGATGCCAGTTACCAACATAGGTCTTCGTTACGCGACACGAGGTAGATCCGAACGGATCAGAAAGTCAACAGTCTTTTTCAAAGAGGCACCAGGCAAGCAGGAACAAGACTACGAGTCCAAAAACACAGGAGCAGCCACGAGGTTACGAGTCGATCGGATAAGAGAATAAGAGAAAGATGGACGGTTGGAGCTTGTAATTATAGTACAAAATCTTCTGTTTCCCGCCCAACCTTAATGTCCTTTCTTTTGTTTGAGTTTGGCGCTCAAATGTCTTGTATGGGTGATCTCCGTTCTTAATGGGTTTCGGGGCTACTCGTAACTGTCTGAGTACCTGTTAATATTTCTCCCATTGTTAAATCGGTCGGTGTTCTCCCTGGAGGGGTTTTGGGGCTTCCAAGTGTTTTGTATAACTACCTGCTAACGGCTCTCTCATCGTAGAGTCGTTGGGATTTTACATATTAATGTCTTTTGGATGGGCCCTTGATTACTCGGTACAATAGCTTTCATTCGTACCTGGGAGACCGATTTCAGTATTTATGTGTATACTGCAAACCCATAATGTCTCGTGTATTATCTTCACTGTGCTGAATCTTAATCGATCTTGCACAAATGTTTATTGGAACGCCATCTTGTCTGCCTGTCGAAAAGTCTAGAATGTTCTGTCACGAGGTGCGGCGGCCATTTTACATGCTGCTTGTGTCCACTTTGAGAAACCTGACAGCATTCTGCTGAAATAAAAGCTGTCTGAACGAGACTCTGTGTTTTCTCCTTATTAATAAAATCGCGATATATTGCGAATTCTACAATGCACAAAGTGTTTAATAAGCTTGGTGAGCTGCAGACATAAATAGTTGCGTGGGGATACGATGTACTGGCGATAACAGAGACTTGGCTTAGAAAGGAGAGGATTAGATGCTTAATATTACTTGGTACAATAGAGGGAAGGGACATAAGGAGGAGGGGGTAGCATTTCAGATTAAATGAAATATTCCAGTTCCAGAAAGAACGAATGTCCTTGCGGGGTCAAAGTCAACATTTATTTGTTTGGAATTGAGAAATAATAGAGGAGCTATTAGTCTGCCTGGTGTATTTATGGGACAAACTGTGGGTTGGTGATAGAGGAGCACAATTGCAAAGAAATTACTGAGAGGTTCAAGAGCAATACAGTGGCGATAATGCGAGACTTTAGCAACACCAATAGAGACTGGGATAGTAATTGTGTTAAGGGCAGGGAGGGGGAGGAATTTCTGAAGAGGGTTCAGCAGAATTTTCTTGATCAGTATAATTTCTGCACAATGAGGAAGGAGGCATTGCTGGATCTAGTCCTGGGGAATGAAGTAGGTCAAGTGAAGAATGTCAAAATGGGAATAGTGATCATAGTATTGTAAGGTTTAGATTATTTATGGAGAAGGACATGGAGCAATCTAGAATAAAAATACTTAACTGAATGATGGCTAATTTCAGCGAATTGCGGAGGGATCTGGCCCGGGTGAATTGGAGTCAAAGAGTGGCAGGCAAAATGTAATGGAGCAATGGGCGGCCATTAAAGAGGAGATGTTTCGGGTAGAGTCTAGGTAACTCTTAAAAGGTGAAATGGAGGGCAAGCAAAGCCAGAGCTCCCTGGATGGTGAAGGAATTGGCGAGTCAGAAAGCAGAAAAAAGGGAGCCAATGATGGATGTCAGCTTGATAATGCAAGGGAGAATCAGGCTGAATATAGAAAGTTCTGAGGGAAATGAAAAAGTAAGTAAGAGCGGAAAAAGAGACAGTAAAGGAATATGTTAGCGGCAAACATATAGAAGAATCTAAAGCTCTTCTATAGGCACAATAAGAGTAAAGGCGTTGTCAGAGGACCGGTGGGGCCGATTACAGTCCAAAATGGACATCTATTGGTGAAGGCAGAAGGCATGGCTCAGGTAGTGAATGAATAATTTTTGTCGGTGTTTACCAAGCAAGACGACTTTGCCAAAGCTATGGTAAATGAGGAGTTTGCTGGGATACTGGATGTGAAAAAAAATAGATAGCGAGGAGGTACTTGAAAGGCTGTTGGTAATTAAAGTGGCTAAGTCAACCGGTCCGGATGGGATGCAACCGAGGATTTTGTGGAAGTAAGGGTAGAAATTGTGGCTATTCTGGTCACAATATTAAAGTCTCCTCAGATACAGTGTTGGTGCTGAAGATGGCAGGAATGCAAACGTAACAACCTTGATCAAAAAAGAGTAGAAGTATAAACCTGGCAACTACAGACCAGTCAGTTTAATGTCTGTGTGGGGAAGATTTATAAAAACAATAATCCGGGTGAAAATTAACTGAAACTTGGAAAAGTCTGGACTAATAAAGGCGGTCCAACGCGGATTTGTTAAGGGCAAATCATGTTTACCTAACGTGATTTAGTTTATGTGCAGTAACCAGAGAGGCCGGAAGACGGCAGTGCAGTTGGAGTTGGGTATATGGGCGTTCAATAGACGTTTGATAAAGTACCACATACGAGGCTTGGTAGCAAATTTGAAGCCCCTGGGATAAAAGGGGCAGTAGCAGCATGGATATAAAATTGGCTTATTGATAAAAACAGAGTTGTGGTAAATTCGCTGAATTTCGGACTGAGGGAGGTATACCGTGGTGTTTCCCGGGGTTCTTTACCAAGACCACTGCTGCTTTGATAAACATTGGGCCAGAAATTTGGCACTTGCCGGGTGAGTACGCATTGTGCACTTACCCGTAAGGCCTCGTGAAGTGCCGGTTTGCTGCATGCACTGCGCCTGCGCGGGAAACCGGAATTCCGGTCTCCTGAAGGGAGGGGTTCAGAGGAGAACCGCGTTAGCGGCAGAGGCTGCGCGCATGCAGCAAACTAATTTTTTTCTTCAGGTTTCTCCGGGAGGGTAAGTATGGAAGAGACTGAGCTTTTAAAAAGGAGGCGCAGGACCCGTTTTCAGCAAGGTAAGTGGTTAATTAATTATAATTTAAAACATTTTTCAACAGGTTTATCTTTTTTAGATACTTTAAAGAAAGGTAAGTTTATTTTTAGCACTGTTAAAAAGTATTTTAATTTTTTCAAAAAATTTAATTTTTGTTTAAAGCAGTTAATCTATTTAACTTATAGTTATTTTAAAAATGTGATGTTTTTTTTTTAATTTATCTGAAGTTTAGCTGTTCTTTTGGGGCCGATTTCAATTCATAGATTTGACTGGTCTTCCTGTCAAATCTATGAATGAAAGATGGTCTGCTGCCATTGGCTCTCCATGGCCCACGTGATCCCAGGGGACGCATCGCACTCACTACGCCCCTGGGACACGCAAGCACTGCGCGCCGGCAGTTGGAGCAGGCCCAGGAGCTGAAGTCCCTGTGGGCCAGAAGCAGAACGGCAGACGCGGTAGTTAAGTGCGCGTGCAATCTATCCCCCGCGGCAAGCCGGAGAGGCGAATTTCTGGGCCATTAATGATTGGACTTGTGGGTAAAGTGCACGTTATCGAACTTTGCAGTTCACACGAAATTTGGAAGTGTAGTAACCACTGAGGAAGCAGGTGACAGATTTCAAGAGGAAATAGACAGGCTAGTGAAATGGACAGACACGTGGCAGATGTAATTCAACGCAGAAAGGTGTGAGGTGATAAATTTTGGTAGGAAGAATGAGGCGAGACTGTACAAGCTAAGTATTACAGTTATAAATTGGGTACAAGAACAGAGAGACCTGGGGGTGATTCTGCACAAGTTTTTGAAGGTGGCAGGAAAGGTTAACAAAGCAGTTAATAAAGCAGACAGGATCCTGGGCTTTATAAATAGAGGCACAGAGTACAAAAGACAGGAAATTATGTTAACCTATAAAAAACACTAGTTCGGCCCCAGCTGGAGTATTGTGTCTAATTAAGTACACCTCACTTTAAAAAAGACATGAATGCTTTGAAGAGGGTTCAGCAGATATTCCCCATTTGGTTGCAGGGATGAGGGATTGCAATTACGTCGATAGATTGATGAAGCTGGGGTTGTTTTCCTTGAGCAGCGAGTGCTAAGAGGAGATTTGATGGAGGTGCTTAAAATCATGAATTATTTAGATAGAGTATATAAATAGAAACTGATTACAATGACTGAAGGGTCAATAACCAGAGTGCACACATTTAAGGTGATTGGCAGAAGAACCAGAGGCGCATGAGCTAAAACATTTTCACAAAGCGAGTGGTTAGGATTTGGAATTCACTGCCTGATAGGGTGGTGGGTACAGATTCAATAGTAGATTTCATAAGGGAATTGAATAAATGCTTGAAGTAGAATGATTACAGGGATATGGGGAAAGAGTGTGGTAGTGGGAATAACTGAATGGTTCATCGAAAGATTGGATGTAGATCGATTGACCGAAGGGCCTCTATCTGTAAGAAAGAAAGTGGGAAAAATTCAGTATCGCCCCGTTTGGGGCGCAATTATCGGCCGGGCACAAAGATTACTGCCTGGCGCTAATTATCGCCTGTTACTGCAAACTTGACTTTTATCGCCCATGGAGGTGATTGGAACGCTAAATCAGCCGCTACACATCTGTCTTAAGGTGCAAAGGCTGAGAGCGAGGCGCTAACTCAGAGCGCTGGTGAAGATCAAGTGATGTCAGTCAGCAATGGAAAACAGACGCAATGGCCCCGGCCAGTTCTTAAGGGAATGGTTAATCTTGCTTTCCATCCACATCCTGCTCATTGCAGCCTTGAATCTCGGCCTGGAGAGACCTGTACATCAAATCTGCTGGAAAGAACAATGGAGAACCCCAGGGAAAGAGCTCAGCGTGAAGCCTCCACAGTCTCTTCTAAATCGATACAAGGAAGGGCAAATCAACATGAACCTGCAAAGTACGGCTAAATACCCGAAACTCCTTCACACAGCATTGAATCTCTCCAGAAGCCTATCTCTCTCCCTCTCAGAATGCGTGGTTCAAAATGTCGCCAACAAAAAAAGGCATGAAGCGGTCGCCTTTAAATAGCGCTCCTGCAGTCCCTTCCTAACTGCAAAACGCTCCCCTCAACCTGTCGTTGCTAGCGGCAGGCGGTAAGGCAGGGGGCGCCACTCAATATCCGCTCTGGGGCGCTACCGAGGCGTTGCGCATTCGAATGACGTCAAGATCTGCCGTCACAGGAGATCGTGGCGGTAATGTTTAACGCCGCCGCAAAATGCCTAGTTAATTTCGCGAGCGGCACAAACACTGCCGCGCCTGGGCGCTAGTTGTTTTGCGCCCCATTAGCGCCCTCTAAAGGCGCTAACGGGAGGCGCAGCCAACTAAATTTTCCCCAAAGACTTTAATTTCTACAGCGCCTGTTACCACCTCAGGACGTCCCAAAGCTCTTTACAACCAATCAAGTACTTTTTAAGTGTAGTCACTGTTGTAATGTAGGAAATGCAGCAGTCAATTTGCAAACAGCAAGCTGCTAAGAACAGCAAAGTAATAATGACCAGATAACATGGGGTAAAAATTCACTTGGTTGCGCCTCCCGTTAGCGCCTTAAGAGGGCGCTAATGGGGCGTTAAGCCGCTAACGCCAGGGCGCAGCGCTGTTTGCGCCGCTCGAGAACTTAACTTGAGATTGTGCGGGCGGCGCTAAAACTTACCGCTGCGACCACCTGCGCGCGCAGATTGTGACGTCATTCCATGGGCAACGCCCTTGGGGCGCCCCGGAGCGGAAATTGAGTGGCGCCCCCTGCCTTACCGCCTGGCGCTTCCAACGACCGGAAGACTGGAACGTTATCAATCGGTGTGGGGCTGGGGGGGGTGCTATTTAAAGGGGCCTCTTCCTGTCTTTTTCTGTGGTCGACATTTATGCACCACTCCTTCTGAGAGAGAGAAAGAGATTCGGAGAGAGAGAGAGAGAGACTTCTACATTGACTCAACGCTTTGTGAGGTAGTTTTGCCTATTCATCCTAACTTTGTTGCTACTTAGTTGCTGTACCTCATTACTTTTCTGGCAAAGAGAATATGGGGGCTGCAATGATTGGGGGCGTCGTCCTGCTCCAGCTGAATCGGAGGATACAGAGACGCAGACAGAGAGTGGCAATGATGGCCAGACGGAGGAGGGCCATCAGGCGCATGTACAGGAGAGCTTACCCTCCCAGGGTATATCGTGAACAGCTCTCCTACATCCATATGTCCGAGGAGCTGTGTTTGCGGAGGCTGCGATTCAGCAAGGAGGTGGTCACTGAGCTCTGCCACCTGCTGCAGCCAGATCTGCAGCCTCAGCTGAGGTCCAGGACGTCTCTGTCGGTGGCAGTGAAGGTCACAGTGGCTTTGAACTTCTACGCCACTGGCTCATTCCAAGCTGCTGCTGGGGACCTCGCCAATATCTCCCAGTTTGCGGTGCATCGCTGCATCCGTCAGGTCACCAATGCCCTCTTCAGAAGGAGACGAGACTTCATCTCTTTCCCTATGACCCCAGACAAGCAGCGTGACCGTGCTCTGGGCTTTGCGAGGGTAGCGGGCTTCCCCATGGTGCAGGGCGCCATTGACTGCACGCATGTGGCTTTGCGTGCTCCGCGAGAGAATGCAGCGGAATTCAGGAACAGGAAGGGGTTCCATTCCTTGAATGTGCAGTTGGTCTGTGACCACAGACAGGTGATACTCGCTGTCAATGCCCACTATCCGGGCAGCTGCCACGATGCTTTCATCCTGCGCCAGACTACTGTGGCAGAAGTTTTCGAGGCACCGCATGAGCCAGTTGGTGGCTTCTGGGGGACAAGGGGTACGCATTGAGCACCTGGCTGATGACACCGCTCTGTACGCCAAACACCCCTGCTGAGCTGCGGTACAATGAAAGCCATCAAGCAACCAGGAACATTATTGAGCGCACAATCGGCGTGCTGAAACAACGGTTCCGCTGTCTGGACCATTCCGGAGGAGCCCTGCAGTACTCGCCTGAGCAAGTTTCGAACTTCGTAGTCGTGTGCTGCATGTTGCACAACATGGCAATCCTCAGGACCCAGCCAATGCCACCAGGCCTTGTAGCACCACCAGAGGAGGAGGAGGAAGAGGAGGAAGAGGACGAGGACGATGATCATCAGCAGCACCAAGTCAGGAGGGCGGCCCACAATGGTCAAACTGCAAGGGCCGTCCGTCAACGACTAATAGCAAGCCGCTTCTAGGGCCCCTGCCATTGCTACAAACACTAATCAACCCAGCACGCAACCCCTAAGCCGGCCAAGGCACCAATAATTCCAACCACCAGCCATGTATATTTTGAATACAGAAACTTATTTATTTTACAAACTCTGTGTGTGTCAATTCCTCATGACAAACTCATAGAAATAAACACAAAAAAACAGTCAATAATATAACTGGTTCTCACAACCTGGAGATAATGTCCAAAACACTAAACAAAAGTTGGACCATGAATCTCGGCCTTTAATAAAAAAATGACCAGCATTTTGGCACACCTCCTACTTTTTGCCCTTCAAGGGTGATCTCCTTCCCTTGCGCACTTCCCCCCTTCTAACCCTACTGCTCCTCCGTAATGGACCTCAGTGGCTGCAGCAAGGCTGGTGGAAGGCTGCTGCTCGTCAGACCCTGACACTGCAGATGCCCCTGAAGGACGGCCTCGACCACTTCTGGGCCTGGAGGGCCCGGCTGCAGACTGCACCAACTCTGCATGGGCGGCAGCAGTCTGTCCTACAGGCGGTGGCAAGTGCAGTGGAGAAGTGACAGTGTTGGCAGCAGGAATGCTGTCATCGTGAGAGAGGACAGCAACTCCCTGCTCGCTCGACACACTGGCACTCCCACGGGGCAGCACTTCTGCATCCGGAGCAATTTGCCGGAGAACAGATTGCTGGCCTGCTGCGGCGCGGTGACAGCCCCGGGGACATGTGCACGAACCATCGAGGATGGCAGCAGTCAGTGCTCGCGTGGCCTCAATCTGAGTCTGCATGAGAGCAGTCTCAGATGGGTTCCTGGCAGCCAGTGACTGAGTTGCAGCACTAAGCTTTAGTGTGGCATCCGCCTGTGCTACAGCGAAGTGCTCCACACTCCTTGCCAGTGATTCAATGCATTCGGGCACCCTTCCCACTGCACCCATGAGCTCAGTGTGCATGCCCACCGCCTGGCTGTTCATTTCTGCAATCAGCCGCTCCTCCTCTGCGTCCATTGCAGTAGGAGTGTCTGGCATACTCTCCCTCTGGGGAGAAGGCCCCCGTTCTTCCCTACCCCCCCCCCATGGCGTTGCTGCAGCCCGCTGGGTCCTGGAGCTTCACCATCATCAGCCCCTTCCCCCCTGCTCCCCTCCGGGGAAGGCGTGTTCCCAGTGTGGGCATGGGCTTCCTCGGGAGAGGGTGGCACTGATGCTCCAGCTTCCTCTTCCTCCTCAGCTGCAGCATCACTCCCAGTGGCAGCTTCAGGGCCCGTCTCCTCAGCTGGTGAATCACCATCTGAAAGCAGGGAGGTACAAGAGTGGCTTTAGCGTGAGGACAGGGTGGCAGTAAGGGAGGAATAAGTGCAGCGAGTTAGCAAGTTGGATTGAAAGTGTCAAAGGCTGGTATTGTGAGGGACAAGTGGAAGGACAGAGGACAAAAAGGTGATGACCTTACCATTGCTGTCCACAATGGGGTCGGCGTCTCCAGTGGCGATGGGACCGATCACCCGGCTTGCCACAATCCTGTGGACGCGCTCCTCCAGATCGCTGAGGGGTTGCAGCTGAAGCCGCCCTCCACCCGTCCGTTGCTGCTGTCTCCGATTATGAGCCAGCTTAGCCTACAAGAAAAAGGACAGCATCTGAGTAAATATACAGCCATGGTCTTGCCTGATGTGCCTCCCATAGGTGAATAGCCCTTACAATATACAGCCATGGTCTTGCCTGATGTGCCTCCCATAGGTGAATAGCCCTTACTGTATGCAGCCATGGTCTTGCCTGATGTGCCTCCCATAGGTGAATAGCCCTTACTGTATGCAGCCATGGTCTTGCCTGATGTGCCTCCCATAGGTGAATAGGCCTTACTGTATGCAGCCATGGTCTTGCCTGATGTGCCTCCCATAGGTGAATAGCCCTTACTGTATGCAGCCATGGTCTTGCCTGATGTGCCTCCCATAGGTGAATAGCCCTTACTGTATGCAGCCATGGTCTTGCCTGATGTGCCTCCCATAGGTGAATAGCCCTTACTGTATGCAAAGTGTGGAATGTGTGTGTGTGTTTGATGAAAGGGCCATACGTGTTGGATGAGTGTTGTGCATTGGGGTTTTAAGACCCTCTGGCCATCGAGTGAGCTTGAGATGGAGGGATGGAGAGGTATTGAGAAAAAGTCACTCACCCTGACGACCCGAGTGAGGTCGTTGAACTTTTTGCGGCATTGAACATGGGTCCTGGGCACCATGCTCCTGGAGGAGACGCTCTGAGCCACCTCATTCCACACTCTTCTGAACTCGCGTGGCAAAGGCCTCCTGCCACTCTCCGGGAACAACAGCATCGTCTGCGCTCCACTGCGCCAACCAGAGCATCCAAGGCCCGCTCGGTGAAGCGATGAGCGCGTTCTCTCACCCTCTCCATGCTTGGCAGCAAAATGGATTACAGGTCTCTCCAGGCTGAGATTCAAGGCTGCAATGAGCAGGGTGTGGCTGGGGAGCAAGTGCCCCCCCCCTGCTTTAAGAAGTGTCCGGCACCATTGTGTCTGTGTTCCCTCGCTAACTGGCAGCAGCTGCACTGCGCTCGTGCGCTGAGTTAGCGCCTCACTCCTTGGCCTTTGCGCCTTAAGAGAGGTGTGCAGCGCCTAATTTAGCGCTCCACTCACCTCCCGGGGCGGTAAAAGTGAAGTTTCCTGTCAGTGCCGATAATTAGCGCCAGGCGCTAATATTTGCGTCCGGACGATATTTGCGCCCCAAATGGGGCGCGACCTAATTTCTACCCCCATGTCTGTTAGGTGTTTATCATTCATTAATGGGAGTGGGCTTCGCTGGCAAGGACGGCATTTATTGCTCATCCCGAATTGCACTTGAGAAAGTATGGTGAGCTGCCTTATGTAATGCTGGAGTCCTTTTTATGAAGGTTCTCCCACAGTGCTGACTTTGTCGTAGCGGTTTGTTACAACTGAGTATCTGGTTCGTCTATTTCAGGGGGCAGTTTAGGGTCAACCACATTGCTGTGGGTCAGGTGTCACATACCAGGTAAGGACGGCAGATTTCCTTCTCTAAAGGACATTAGGTACCAGATGAGTTTTTACGAGGATCCGCTCGTTTCATGGTAACCATTACTGATACTCGCTTTCTTACTCCCGACTTATTTAATTAATTGAATTGAAACCCCAGCTGCCAGGGAGAGATTTGGACTCATTTCTCCAGATTATTAGTCTATGCCTCTGGATTACTAATACAGCAACATAACCACTATGCTACCATTCCCGCGTTGATTGAGGGATAACTACCCTGCTCCCGATCAAAATAATGTCATGGGAACTTTTAAACCACCTCAGAGAGCAGAAGGGGTGTCAGCTAAACGTCTCATCCGAAAAACGGCACCTCGGAGAGTGCAGCAATCCCATTGTACTGCCCGTCTAGATTTCTGTGATCAAATCTCTGGAGTGGGAATGTGAACCCACTACCCCCGGACTCAGAGGCGAGAGTGCTACCCACTGAGCCACGGCTGACACTTACATTGTGTTCAGCAAATTAAGCAGGTCACGTATTACTTTGAAAATAGGAATCTAAATGGGATTGAATATAATAGACATCTGGGAGTACAAATACTTCTGTGACGGATTAATCTATGATTCTACGATCACATAAAATTACATAGATCATACAGCAAAGAAAGAGGCCACTCGGTCTAACCACTCCGTTCCAGCTTATATGCCCACTCGAGCATCCTCCCATCCATCCTTATCGAACTCTATCAGCATAACCCGCTATTCCCTTCTCCCTCATGTGCTTATCTAGCCTCCCCTTAAATTCATCTGTATTATTTGCCTCAATCACTCCCTGTGTCACTCGCTGGGTAACGTAGCTTCTTCGGATTTCCCTATTTGATTTATTGGTGACTATCTTATATTTAAGGCCTCTAGCTTTTCTCTTCCCCACAAGTGGAAACACTCTCTCTGTATCTATGCTAATAAAAACTTTCACAATTTTAAAGACCTCAATTAGGTGACATCATAAATTTCTCTTTTCAAGAGAAAAGTGACACAACCTGTTCATTCTATCCTGATATTTATAAGCTCGGATTTCTGGTATCATCCAAGTAAATCCTTTTTTTTATCCTTTCCAGTGCCTCTATAATCTTTTTTCTAATATGGCGACCAAAACTATACACAATGCTGCACATGTGTTCTAACCAAGTTTCAATACAAGTTTAGCATAACTTCTTTACTTTTCAATACTATCTCTCTAGTAATAAACCCTAGCGCGTGGTTTGCTTTTTTATGTTTTATTAACCTGTGCCTCTACTTTTATTGATTTCTGTATTTGTACTCCCAGATCGATTTGCTCCACTGTCCTATTTAGATTCTTATTTTCCAAGTAATATGTGACCTTCTTATTTTTCTTAACAAAATGCAATATCCCACACTTATCTGTGCAGGAATTTAGTTGACAATTATGCACATTTTGCAAGTTTGAGGTGATGAATTAGTTTGAGGAGCTCTGTTAGTTTGATGTGCTGAATTAATTTGAGATGCTGTATAACATTGATGTGCTGATTTTGTTTGAGATGCTGCATTAGTTTCAGGTACTGCATTAGATTGAAGGGCTGTATTGGTTTGAGGTGCTGAATTAATTTGAAGTGCTGTATTTGTTTGAGGAGCTGATATAGTTTGAATTGCTGTATTAGATTTATGGGCAGTGTTTCTTTGAGCAATAGAGTTCTATGGGCATTGTTGTGACGTGTTTCATCAGTAGAAATACACTAATTATTCATTATGAAATTACACAATCTTGTAAGAAATGCTAGGACAGTTTCATTCAACAGACCAGAGTATCAATCCCTGTAATTTCAGCTGAAAAAGAAATTGCAACAATTACTTTAGTCAGACCAAAAGAGAAAGACAGTATAGCAGGCAGGAGAGAGGAACAAAAAAAAATTGAAATTGGCTTTTGAATTAACAAGGTAGGGTGCAGAGCATCACATAAGCAATGTGAGACCTACTGATGAGCCACATTTTGATCAAATAAACAACACATTACAGTGTTAAATTGTGAAGTATTTCCCGAATATTTTTAGAGTGGTCAAGTCTTTGGGGTTTTCATCACAGCAGGGAGTCATATCGGTTAACAAATATTTGTTCAAACAACAAGACATAATTTAAATGTTGTTTTTACTCGATTGTCCCATAGGGCAAACCACAGTGTATAAATCGAAGGCTCTGGGAATGTATTGCATCAGAGATTAATTCAGAGAGATTACCTGCAGCACGAAGGGACTGATAGCTTCACACAGAAAATGTTGGCAACATTTACACCATCAGAATCATATACAACATCATCCTTGCAGTCACTGGTGTTGCAGGTGAGTGATTATAATCAGTTGAGGTTTGTAAGTCCCTGTGCTTTGGACTCGGAGTTTGGCTATTAGTTTTACGTGCTATATCAGATTGAAGAGTTGTATTATATTGAAGCACTGCATTAGATTGAGGTGCTGTATTAGGTTGAGGTGCTGTATTAGGTTGAAGGGCTGTATTAGATTGTGTTGCTCTATTAGATTGTGGTGCTACATTAGATTGAAGTGAAGTATTAGATTGAAGTGCTGTGTTCGATAGAAGTGCTGCATTAGTTTGAAGTGCTGTATATTTTAGAAGTGCTGTATTATTTGAAGTTCTGTATTAGTTTGAAATGCTGTATCAGATGAAAGTGTTGCTTCAGATTGAAGTGCTTTATTATATTGAAGTTCTGTATTAGATTGAAGTGATGTATCAGATGGAAGTGCTTTATTAGATTGAAGTGCTGTATTAGATGGAACTGCTGTACTAGATTGAAGTGCGGTATTAGATTGCAGTACTTTAATAGATTGTGGTGCTGTAATGGATGGAAGTGCTGTATTAGTTTGAAGTGCTGTATCAGATGGAAGTGCTTCATTGGATTGAACAGCTGTATTAGATGGAACTGCTGTATTAGATTGAAGGCATGTATTCGATTAAAGGGCTGTTTTAGATTGTAGTGCTGTATCAGATTGAATTATGGTTAATAAATGTGCAGATACAGAATTTATCTATTTTGAAACACACACATTCTTCAATTTGAAGTATTTTGTAATGAATTGTCCTCTAGCCAATCATTGAAATACAATGTCAATTTACTGATCTGTCGCAGCTGCAGTGATCTCTCTCTCTCTCTCTCTTGCTGTGATTACTGGAGCTCTCTTTATTTAATCTCATGCTCTGTTATAGTGTTAATGTTATCGATTAATGAAAGCGGTCGAGTGAACATTTAAATACTTTGATATTGGGCTGTTTCCTATTACACCGTGTCAGCATAAAGAGAGAGATAAACTAAAAAGTGATCCTCGGGATTACCACCCGTACAGTATTCACATACTCTGTGCCACGATAAACAGAGAGGTTTACTGACAGGTAATAAACGAGAGTACAACTCGCAAAGTATTCAGCTATACTGTGTCGGCATTAACACACTGATATACCTACAGGTAATAATCAGGTTTACCAATGGTACATTATTCATTTACTCTGTGCGATGAAATATTGATGGTCTATGTATAGATCATTTGAACAATTAAGCTTTCGTTGTTTCCTCCAATTAAATCTTGGGAAGATCGAAACCATTGTTTCCGACCGGACAGGAGCTCCGTTCCCTAGACATCGACTCCATCCCTGCCTAAGGCTGAACAAGACTGTTCACAAACCTACTGTCATATTTGAACCTGAAATGAGCTTCCAACCACAAATCCGCGGCATAACGAAGACCGCCTATTTCCACGTCTGTAACATCGCCCGTCTCTGCCCCTTCCTCAGCTCACCTGCTGCTGAAACAGTCATCCCTGCCATTGTTACCTCTAGACTTGACCATTCCAAAGCACTCCTGGCTGGCCTCCCACGATCCACCTTACGTAAACTCGAGGTCATCCTAAAACGGCTGCCCGTGTCCTAACTCGCAACAATTCCCGTTCACCCACCACCCTTGTGTTAGCTGACCTACATTCGCTCCCGGTTAAGCAACGGCTCGCTTTTAAAATTGTTATCATTGTTCTCAAATCCCTCTATTGCCTCGCCCCTCTGTAATCTCCTCCAGCCCCACAGCTCCCCAAGAGGATAACTAAAGAATGAGTATGGCCTATTAGAGTCCAATAAGAATGCCTGTGTGTCGAGCTGGAAGACGTGGGTATTGTTCTTAATGAATACTTTGTGACTGTCTTCACGAAAGAGACGAACGATGCAGACATTGTAGATAACGAGAAGGATTGTGACATATTAGATGAGATAAACATAGTGAGAGAGGAATTATTAAGGGCCTTAGCATCTTTCAAAGTCGGTAAATCGCCAGGACCATAACAAATGTATCCCAAGCTGTTAAGAGAAGCAAGGGAGGAAATAGCGGAAGTACCGAACATCATTTTGTGATCCACTCTGGCTACAAGTATGGTGCCGGAGGCCTGGACGATGCTAACATTGTACCGTTGCTAAAAAGGGAAAATGGGATAGATCGAGTAATTACAGACCAGTCAGCCTAATCTCGGTGGTGTGCAATTGTGGGAAAGACTTCTGAGCGACATTATTAATCGTCATTTAGAAAGGCACGGATTAATCTAGGACAGTTAGCATGGATGTGTTAAAGGAAGGTCGTGTGTGACAAAATTGATTGAATTGTTTGAGGAGGTAACAAGGAGGGTTGATGAGGGTAGTGCGTTTGACAAGGGCGCACTTGGCAGATGGATCAAAAAAGTAAAAGCCCATCGGATCCTTGGGGAAGTGGCAAACTGGATCCAAAATTGCCTCAGTGACAGGAATAAAAACAACAACAACGTCTATTTATACAGCGCCTTTAACGTAGTAAAACGTCCCAAGGCGCTTCACGGGAGCATTATAAGACAAACAAATTGATGCCGAGCCACATAAGGAGAAATTAGTTCCGATGGCCAAAAGCTTGGTCAAAGAGGTTGGTTTTAAGGAGAGTCTTAAAGGAGGAAAGAGAGGTAGAGAGGCGGCGTGGTTTCGTGAGGGAATTAGAGAGCTTAGTGTCCAGGCAACAGAAGGGACGGACACCAATGTTGGAGCAAAGGGTAATGGTCGACTGATATTTTTGCGACTGGATAGCTTTTACTAGTGGGCTTCCGTGAGGCTCAGTTATCGTCCCCTAGTTTTTTCTGATGTACATCAATGACTTTGATTTCAATATAGGGGCATGATTAAGGTGTTTGCAGATGGAAAAAAAGTGGCACCGTTGTTGCGAGCGAGGAAGAAAGCTTCAGACTACAGGAAGTAACCAATGCACTGGTCAGGTGGGTAGAAAAGGGGCGAATGGAATTCAATCCGGAGAAGTGTGAGGTAACGCATTTGGGAAGCCCTAAGATATCAGTGGAATATACAATAAATGGAAGGATACTAAGAAGTGTAGAGGCACAGAGAGATCTTGGAGTGCATGTCCACATATCCCTGAAGGGAGCAGGACAGGTAGATGATAAGGTTCAGAAGGCATACGGGATACTTTCCTTAATTAGCCGAGGCATAGAATTTAAGAGCAGGGAAGTTATTCATGAACTGTATAACACACTAGTTAGGCCACAGCTAGAAAACAGTGTACAGTTCTGATCACAACATTACAGTAAATATGTGATTGCACTGGAGAGGGTGTGGAGGAGATTTACGATGATTTTGCCAAGATAGGTGAATTTTAGCTATGAGGAAGATTGAATGGGCTGGGGTTGTTTTCTTTGGAACAGAGGAGGCTGAAAGGAGACTTAATTGAGGTGTATAAAATGCTGATTCACGTAGATAGACTAGATAGGGAGGACCTATTGCCTCTAGCAGGGAAGTCAATAACCAGGGGACATAGATTTAATGCTATTGGTAGAAGGATTAGAGGGGAGCTGAGGAGAACCTTTTGCACCCAGTGGGTGGTGGGGGTCTGGACCTCACTGCCTGAAAGGGTGGTAGAGGCAGAGATCCTCATTACATTTAAAAAATAATACTTGGATATGCACTTGAAGTTCTGTAACCTACAATGCTCAGGACAGCTCGGAAGTGGGATTAGACTGGATAACTCTTTTTCGGCCGACACAGACACGATGGCTCGAATGACCTTCTGCTTTCCCGTATATTTCTATGATGCTATGATTCTGTGAGATATCTGCGCACCTCTAATTCTAGCCTCGAGAGCATCTCTGATTTTAATCGCTCAACCTTTAGTGACCGTGTCTTCAGCTGCCTAGGCCTTTGTTCTGGAAGACCCTCCCTAAACCGCTCAGCCTCTCTAGCTGTCTTTCCTCCTTAAGATGCTCCTTAAACCTATCTCTTTGACCAAGCTTTTGGTCATCTGCTCTAATTTCTCCTTATGTGGCTCGGTGCCAAATTTTGTTTTGTAACAATCCTGTGGAGCGCCGTGGGACGTTTTACTACGATAAATACAAGTTGTTGTTGTCTTATCCTCTTCTCCCACTGTTATTCCTCAATGTACAGGCCATGAGCATGCATTTTAAGGTCTGATTATTCCACACAAGATCTATATTTCGTGCCTCTTCCACTATAGTAACATTTCCTGGGAGATCTAAAAAAAACTTTGTCCCATGATTCGGAGGGGATATTTTTTGCATTTAGCTCTTGCACTGCAGACAATTGTCTTCTTCAATAAATTGGCTCTTTGAATAGATGCTTTATATCAAACATAGAAACATAGAAACATAGAAAATAGGTGCAGGAGTAGACCATTCGGTCCTTCGAGCCTGCACCGCCATTCAATGCGTTCATGGCTGAACATGCTACCTCAGTACCCCATTCCTGCTTTCTCGCCATACCCCTTGATCCCCCTAGTTGTGAGTATTATATCTAACTCCCTTTTGAATATATTTAGCGAACTGGCCTCTACAACCTTCTGTGGTAGAGAATTCCACAGATTCACCACTCTCTGGGTGAAGAAGTTCCTCCTCATCTCAGTCTTAAATGGCTTCCCCTTTATCCTTAGACTGTGACCCTTGGTTTTAGTTTTCCCTAACATTGGAAACATTCTGCCCGCATCTAATTTGTCTAAACCAGTCAGGATTTTAAACGTCTCTATAACATCCCCCCTCATTCTTCTGAACTCCAGAGGATACAAGTTCAGTTGATCCAGTCTTTCTTGATATGTCAGTCTGGCCATCCCAGGAATCAATCTAGTGAACCTTCGTTGCACTCCCTCAATAGCAAGAATGTCCTTCCTCAAGTTAGGAGACCAAATCTGCACACAATACTCCAGGTATGGCCTCACCAAGGCCCTGTACAACTGTTGCATCACTTCCCTACTCCTGTACTCAAATCCCCTTGCTATGAAGGCCATCATGCCATTTGTTTTCTTGACTGCCTGCTGCACTTGCCTTCCCACCTTCAGTGACTGATGTACCATGACGCCCAGGTCTCGTTGCACCTCCCCTTTCCCTAATCTGCCACCATTCAGGTAATAGTCTGCCTCCCTATTTTTACCACCAAAGTGGATAACCTCACATTTATCCACATTGTACTTCATCTGCCATACATTTGCCCATTCGCCCAACCTGTCTAAGTCACTCTGTAGCCTCCTAGCATCCTCCTCATTGTTCACACTGCCTCCCAATTTAGTGTCATCCGCAAATTTGGAGATATTACAATTAATCCCTTCGTCCAAATCATTAATATATAATGTAAACAGCTGGGGTCCCAGCACCGAACCCTGCGGTACCCTGCTGGTCACTGCCTGCCATTCTGAAAAGTATCCAATTACACCTACTCTTTGTTTCCTTTGTGCCAACCAATTCTCAATCCACGTCAACACATTACCCCCAATCCCATGTGCTTTAACTTTGCACACCAATCTCTTGTGTGGACCTTATCGAAGGCCTTCTGAAAGTCCAAATACACCACATCTACTGGTTCCCCCCCTTCCACCCTATTGGAAACATCCTCAAAAAATTCCATAAGATTTGTCAAGCATGATTTCCCTTTCACAAATCCATGCTGACTTGGACCTATCATGTCGCCACTTTCCAAATGGTCTGTTATGACATCTTTAATAATTGATTCCATCATTTTACCCACCACCGATGTCAGGCTGACCGGTCTATAATTCCCTTCTTTCTCCCTCCCTCCTTTTTTAAAAAGAGGGGTTACATTAGCCACCCTCTACTCCTTCGGAACTGATCCAGAGTCTAAGGAATGTTGGAAAATGATCGTCAATGCATCCACTATTTCCAAGGCCACCTCCTTAAGTACTCTGGAATGCAGACCATCAGGCACTGGGGATTTATCAGCCTTCAGTCCCATCAATTTCCTCAACACCTTTTCCCGACTGATAAGGATTTCCCTCAGCTCCTCCCTCTTACCAGATCCTTTGAACTCTTTTATTTCCGGAAGGTTGTTTGTGTCCTCCACATTAAACACCGAACCAAAGTACTTGTTCAATTGATCTGCCATTTCTTTGTTCCCCATTATGACTTCCCCTGCTTCTGATTGCAGGGGACCTACGTTTGTTTTTACCAACTTCTTTTTTTTTACATATTTATAGAAGCTTTTGCAGTCCATTTTAATGTTTTCCGCAAGCTTCCTTTCATATTTTATTTTCCCTGCCCTAATCAAACCCTTCGTCCTCCTCTGCTGAGTTTTAAAGTTCTCCCAGTCCCCGGGTTTGCTGCTACTTCTGGCCGATTTGTATGCCACGTCCTTGCTTTTAATACTATCCCTGATTTCCCTTGTTAGCCATGGTTGAGCCACCTTCCCTTTTTTATTTTTTACGCCAGACAGGGATGTACAATTGCTGTAGTTCATCCATGCGATCTCTAAATGTCTGCCATTGCCCTTCCACTGATAACCCCTTAAATATCGCTTGCCAATCTAACCTCGCCAATTCACGCCTCATACCCTCAAAGTTGCCCTTATTTAAGTTCTGGACCATGGTCTCTGAATTAACTGTTTCCTCCTCCATCCTAATGTAGAACTCCACCATACTATGGTCACTCTTCCCCAAGGGGCCTCGCACCACAAGATTGCTGATTAGTCCTTCCTCATTACACAACATCCAGTCCAGGATGGCCTCCCCTCTAGTTGGTTCCTCAACATATTGGTTTAGGAAACCATCCCTTAAACACTCCAGGAAATCCTCCTCCACCGTATTGCTTCCAGTTTGAGTAGCCCAATCTATATGCATATTAAAGTCACCCATGATAACTGCTGCGCCTTTTTTGCATGCACCTCTGATTTCCTGTTTCATACCCTCCCCCACCTCACTACTACTATTTGGAGGTCTGTACACAACCCCCACTAACGTTTTCTGCCCTTTGGTGTTCTGCAGCTCAACCCATATTGATTCCACATCCTCCAAGCTAATGTCCTTCCTAGCTATTGCATTAATCTCCTTTTTAACCAGCAATGCTACCCCACCCCCTTTTCCTTTTATTCTATCCTTCCTCAATGTTGAATACCCCTGGGTATTCAGTTCCCAGCCTTGATTGTTCTGGAGCCACGTCTCTGTAATCCCAATCACATCATATCCGTTAACGTCAATTTGCAGAGTCAATTCATCCACCTTATTATGGATACTCCTTGCATTAAGACACAGAGCCTTTAGGCTTGTTTTCTTAACACCCTTTGTCCTTTTAGACTTATGATTTAGTATGGCCCTTTGTGTTTCTTGCCTTTGTTTACTCGGATTTCCCTTATTGTTTCTCGCCCTTCTAACATTTGTTTCTGACTGCATATTACTTCCTCCTGTTTCATAGAAACATAGAAACATAGAAACTAGGAGCAGGAGTAGGCCATTCGGCACGTCGAGCCTGCTCCACCATTCAATACGATCATGGCTGATCATCCAAATCCAGTACCCTGTCCCTGCCCCCTCACACAGAATCCCCATCGAGTCTGCACCGACACATATCCCACCCTATCCCCGTAACCCCACGTATTTAATTCCCCCTAACATATCCCATCCTATCCCTGTAACCCCACATATTTAATCCCCCCCTAACACTAAGGGTCAATTTATCACAGCCAAATCACCTAACCCGCACATTTTTAGACTGTTTCGCTACATAGGTTCCCATTCCCCTGCCATATTAGTTTAAATCCTCCCGAACTGCCTTAGCAAATATTACCCCGAGGACATCGGTTCCAGTCCTGCCCAAGAGCAGACCGACCCTTTTGTACAGGTCCCACTTCCCCCAGAACTGGTTCCAATGCCTCAGGTATTTGAATCCCTCCCTCCTGCATTACTGCTCAAGCCACGTATTTAATCTTGCTATTCTGTTCATGCTACTCTGATTAGCACGTGGCAATGGTAGCAACCCAGAGATTACTAACTTTGAGGTCCTACTTTTCAATTTAGCTCCTAGCTCACTAAATTCTGCTTGTAGGACCTCTTCCCGCTTTTTACCTATATCGTTGGTACCGACATGCACCACGACAGCTGGCTCTTCACCCTCCCTTTCCAGAATGTTCTGCAGCCGCTCCGAGACATCCTTGACCCTTGCACCAGTGAGGCAACATACCATCCTGGAATATCGGTTGCGGCCACAGAATCTCCTGTCTATTCCCTTACAATTGAATCCCCTATCACTATAGCTCGACCACTCTTTTTCCCGCCCTGCTGTGCAGCAGAGCCAGCCATGGTGCCATGAACCTGGCTGCTGGTGCCTTCCCCTAGTAGGTCATTTCCCCCAACAGTATCCAAAACGGTATATCTGTTTTGGAGGGAGACGACCACAGGGGACTCCTGCACTACCTTCCTGATATTGCCCTGCCGCTTGTTCACCCATTTACTGTCTGACCTAGCCTTTACCCGCGGTGTGTTCAACTCACTAAATGAGTAATCCACAAAGTTCTCGGCATCGTTGATGCTCCAGAGTGAGTCCATCCGCAGCTCCAGTGCCGCCATGCGGTCCGTCAGGAGCTGCAGCTCCACCTATATACGAGTACCAATGAATTGGCCCCGCCCTCTGACTTTGACCCCTGCTGATTTATTAGAAAACTGGTTTCCACTGCCTGCTGTGCCAATTTACTCCTACTGCAGTGTAACCTTGTTTTACTCTTCTTAAACCAACAGAATCCCAAATAGTTAACTTTTCCCCTTCACTTAAACTGCTTAAGTACTCTTATCAAGAATGATTTAAAGGGAACTAACAATTAAAGAAATACTCCCACTTACCCAAACTCACAGCACTCTCTGCTGACTTGCACTCAGTGCTGGCTCGCACTCACAATGGACTGATGAGTGGGCTTTCGTGTATTCATATTATTTGATGCTTTCATCAAATTATTGTTAGTGTGTACCGTTCTTCTCTTCTTAGATCTCGATCGCCTCTCCTGGCTCTGAATCCTCATTCACCGGTTAATTCTGCCCCGAATCACCCAGAACAGCTGAGACTTTCTGCTGAGGAATCTGCTCAGCTCCTTATTTCCATTTATATTGCTCCACAAAGGCAAAATACTGTGGATGCTGGAAATCTGAAATATAAACAGAACATGCGGGAAACACTCAGCAGATCAGGTAGTACCTGTAGAGAAAGAAACAGAGTTAAAGTTTCATATCAGTGACCTATCGTTTGAAACTGGAAAACGTGAGAAATTTGACAGATTTTTAGCAAGTATAGCGGCAGGGAAAGGGCAGGACGGGAGGAGAGCACAAATGGGGTGGTCTGTGATGGGATGGCAGGCAGGAAAAATTAAAGGACAAAAGGGATGATGCAGCATGGCAAAAGTGGGAGATAATGGGACAAGTAAAGAACCAAAAGATTGGTCTAGAGGAGCTGTAAATGTCAACAGCAGAATCGTTGCAGCACCTGCTGTCCGATAAAATGGGAGCAGTGGTTAGGACCTGAAATTGTTGAACTCGGTGTTGAGTCTGGAAGATTGTAAAGTGCCTGATCCAAAGAGGAGAAGCAGTTCCTCGAGTTTCCGCTGAACTTCATTTGAGCAGTGCAGGAGGCCGAGGACAGAGATGACAGAATGGGAGTGGGGCAGAGAATTAAAATGGCAATAGACCGGAAGCTGAAGCTACTGTTTGCGGAATGAACAGAGGTGTTCAGCAAACAACAACAACGTACATTTATAAACGTCATTTAACATCGTAAAACGTCTCCAGGTGTTTAACAAGAGTGAGATTATTAAACAATAATATTTTGGCAACGAGCCACAGGAGATACCAGCGCAAATGACAAAAAGTTTGATCAAAGAGGTAGGCTTCAACGAGCATCTTAATAGAGGAACGCGAGGTAGAGAGGCGGAGAGGTTTAGGGAGGGAATTCCAGAGATTAGTGTCACGGCAACTAAAAGCATTGCCTCCAATGGTGGAGCGATTAAAATTGAGGATGTACAAGGCGCCAGAATTGAACAAGTGCAGATGTCTCAGAGGCTTGTAGGGCTGGAGGAGTTTGCAGAGATAAGGAAGGACGAGAGCATTGAGGTATTTGAAAACAGAGATGAGGATATAAAAATTGACGCATTGTCGGCCCGGGAGACAGTGAATGCCAGCTACCACATTAGTCATGGTTGAATGCGATTCGGAGCGAGTTACGTCACCGGCACCAGAGTTTTGGATGAGCACAAGTTTCTGTAGGGTAGAATGTGGCAGGCCAGCCAGAAGAACATTGATATAGTCAAGTCTAGATGTAACAAAGGCATGGGTGAGGGATTCAGCAGCAGGTGATCTGAGGCAGGATCGGAGTCGAGCGATGTTACGGAGGTGGAATTCTTGATGATGGTGCGGACATGCAGTCAGAAACTCACCGCGGTGCCAAACACAAGGCCAATTTGTTTGGCTTAGCCTAAGGCAGTTGCCCGGGATGGAGACGGTCAGGGAACGGAGTTTGTGCCGGGGACCAAAGGCTTCAGTTTAGCAAAATTTCATTGGAGTAAATAGCTGCTCATCCAATACTGGATGTCGGCCAAGAAATGTGTCTAATCAGAGACAGTGGCGGGATCGAGAGAGGTGGTTGTGAGGTGGAGCTGAGTGTTGCCGACATACATATGGTAACTGATGTATTTTCAGATGGTATCGTCGAAAAGGTAGCATGTAGGTGAGAAGTAGAAGTGGGCCAAATATAGATGCTTGCGGGACTCCAGAGGTAATAGCGCGGGAGTGGTAATAAAAGCCATTGCAGGTGATTCTCTAGCTACGAGTAGGTAGATAAGAATGAACCAAGCAAGGGAAGTGGAATCCAGCTGGACGACAGAGGGGAGGCATTCGAGGCGGATGATGTGGTTAACTGTGTCGAAGGCTGCAGATAGGTCGAGAAGATGAGGAGGGATAGGTTATCAAGATCACACTCAGAAAGAATGTCATTTGTGACTTTGATAAGGGCTGTTCCTGTGGCCGAGAAAGAAATAAACCTGATTGGAGGGATTCAAACATCGAATTGCTGGAAAGATGGGCAGGGATTTGGAAAGTGACAAATTGATCAATGTCATTGAAGGGGGAAGGAAGATGGGAGTTGGGACTGATGACAACAGATATGAACGCGGGGACAGTACCTAAGGAGAGAGAGCCGTTAACAATATCAGCGAACATGGGACGCAGGAAGGGAAGTTCATTGTTCAACAATTTGTTCGGAATAAGATCGAGGGAGCAAAAGATGGGTCTCAGTAACAGGATGATGTCGTAGGCAGCATTGCAGGCGAGGGGATTGAATCTTGAAAAAGTCGTGCGTTCAATGTTAGGGCAGCGGATAAACGTGGGGAAGTTTGCCCCGATGGGCTGGGGGAAGGGAGGGAGCAGCAGAGGCAGCTGACGGATGGTCTCGGTCTTTGAACAAGGTCCTCGGAATTACTGTCGGAGGTGCGGGTGGGGGAGCTAAGGGAGGGTGGTTTTAGAAAACAGTTTGTGGTGGAGAAGAGAAGCCGCGGATTATCTTTGCATTCCTGGATGACATTTGAAAAGTGAACACTTTTAGTGTGGAGAGCATAACCCGAAAATGGTTTAATGATCCAGTCAGATCCCGTGTTGGATAGTTAAAACAATTGTTCGCCAAAGACCTTCAAATCTGTGTCTTTTGCACTTAAGCGAACGGAGGTGAGGGTTAGGCAAGGGGGAACGATTAGGTAGGAGAAATAATAGTTCTAATGAGGACAAGGGCAACAACGGTGGTGGAGAGGTTGTGATTAGACACAAAAGTAGCTGCAAAAATGTCCTGTTGGATGGTAGGCTAAAGGCTAGATTTTTGGGAATTTGAAAGTGTAGCGGTAAGTGACTTGAGGGAGATATTATTTCCATTGACGGACACAGAAAGAAGTGGGGTTGGGAGGGGGAAGTGGAATATGGTTAAAGAGCGAGAAAAGGAAATGATCAGAAATTGTATTATCAGTGATACTATCGATGGGAGTAGCGAGGCACCTGAGATGTCAAGATCGAGGGTGTGGCCGCACATGTGCGTAGGCGAGTTTATATGGAGGGAGAGGTTTAGGGAGGAGAGATGGGCAGTAAATTCAGAGGAGAGAGAGCAAGAAGAGTTGAAATGGAGGTTGAACTTACTGTGGATGAGAAGACCCTCAGTGCAGAGGCTGAGGGAGGAAAGCAGAGAAGATATCTCAGTGAGAAATTGATGTCATATTTGGGAGGGCGGTAGCAAATGAGGACATTAAATGAGAGGCGTGAAGGGTGGAAGAAGGTGAGACGCACAAAGGAGAAGTTGCCAGAGGAGTAGAGAGACAGACCAAGATGTGATTTACAGATAAGGGCTACAGCACCAACGCGACGGTTTCAGCGGGGCAAGCGGTGAAAATTATAGACTGGCGCGAATTTTCATTAAGGGGAAAGGTGTCATCACCCTTCAGCCATTTCTCCGTCATGTTCATGATGTCAATCTGCTCGTCCACAACAAGCTCGTGGATGGTAAGGTTTTTATTCACAAGTGAACGTATATTATGTAGGGAAATGGGGAGAGGGGCAATGATAGCCGATTGACTGGCAGAGTCCAGAGGGTTAGAGTTGGTACGATGCGAGAAACGGGAACAGGTTGGCAAGATTAGTCCGAGGGTTGCGCACAGGTCGGGAAGGGCTGGGAGCGAATAGGATGGGGCAATTGGTGTTGCTGCTCGTTAGGAGCAATAACCTAATCTGTGTTTGGTCTCCCCAGTGTAGTGGGGATCGTTGTTCAGTTCCAAGAAAGGCAAACGACCGGAAAGGTGAACTCTATTTCTCTCTCCACAGATATTCAGATGTTGCATGACCTGATTCGTGTTTCCAGCATTTTCTATTTATATTTGTGCCCATGTCAGTCCCTCTGCTCTGGTCCAAAGTCAAGTAAACTCATGCTTTTCTGAAACTCACTGTGGATGGGATCTCACCTGCCAGACATCATGAAGTCAGAGCCCGGCTAGTTTCCCTCAATCGTCCCCCTCTGGTACATTCCGTGAACCTCACTTCTAATTTACTGTTTGCTTTTCCATCACTCGCCATTCCCGCTGGAACTCTTCGCTCCCTTGATGGCCCAAAAATTCGGCTCAATACGGGAGGGTACGCACTGTGTGCTCTCGCGTATTCAGTCCCGAAGTGCCGGTTTCCTGCATGCACTGCGCATGCGCGGGAAACCGGCACTTCCGGTATGGCGAAGGGGGCGGTTCTTAAGTGAAACGCGTGCGCACTACAGGCTGTGCACACGCAGCAACTTAGGATTTTTTCAGGTTTCAACGCGAAGGTAAGTATGGAAGATTTTACACATGAAAAAAGGAGGCGTAAGACCCCCTTTTAATAAGGTAAGTAGTTAATTAAGTATTATTTAAAAAAATTTTGAACAGGTTTATCTTTTTTCGACACTTTAAAGAAAGGTAAGTTTATTTTTATAACTTTTAAAAAGAATTTAAATTTTTCAAAAATTTAAATTTTTGTTTAAATTGGTTAATTTATTTAACTATAGTTATTTTATTAATGTGATGGGTTTTTAAAAATTTATTTGAGGTTTAGCTGTTCTTTTGGGGGCAATTTGTATTCATAGTTTTGACAGTTCTCCTGTCAAAGCTGTGAATGAAAGATGGTGTGCTGCCATTGGCTCTCCATGGCCCACGTGGTCCCAGAGGTCGCATCCAACTAACTGCGCCGCTGGAACACGCACACACTGCGCGCCGGCACCAGGGAGAGGCCCAGGAACTGAAGTTTGTGTGGGCCCGAAACACAACGGCCGGCGCGGAGTGTGATATCGCGGGGGATCCTTACCCCCGCGGCAAGACTCCGAGTCAAATTTCTGGACCATTATGTTTCATTTGATTGTTTTTTGTTCATCCAGTGACAAACCAATAGTAGATTATTATATTACAATGACATAACTCTGCTATCACATGTAGTAAGCGAATTTACGTCCACGGATGCAGCCAGAAAGCTTTGAAGTTTAAAATTTCATACAAGTCTCACTTCCCTTCTCTCTCTTACAGTTAACTTGATTGCGATTGTGATCCTGTCCAGAGCAAAGTGCGGGCTCTCCGAATGTATCACTCGCTACCTGCTGGCAATGGTGGTGACGGATCTACTGGTCATTATCACCGAGGTCATATTTTTTCGGATCAGTTATTATCTTTATCCGGGATCTTTACTGTCCATCACACCTGTATGCATTGTTGTCGTTGTACTGACTCGTGCATCCAGAGACAGTTCAGTCTGGTTAACAGTCGCTTTCTCCTTTGATCACTTTGTTGCTATTTGTTGCCAAAAGCTGAAAACAAAATATTGCACCAAAAAAAACTGCGGCTGTGGTTATAGCAACAACCTGCATTCTGCTGAGTTTGAAAGCTGCTCCCTGGTACTTTATACATGAACCTAAGGAGATCATCGACAATGTACCGTGGTTTTGTGTTGTAAAACCAAGCTTTTTTACTGATCCTGGATGGGTGTCATTTGATTGGTTTGATACGGTTTTAACCCCATTACTCCCATTCGCTTTAATTTTGCTGCTCAATGCTCTGACCGTCAGACAAATTTTAGTGACCAGTCGGATCCGTAAGGGACTGAGGGCTCAGAGCAAAGCAAAGAATGGCAGTGACCCAGAGATGGAGAGCAGAAGGAAGTCCGTTATTTTACTCTGCACAATTTCCGGGAGCTTCATACTTTCGTGGTTGCCATCTGTTACAGACTTCTTATATTATATCATTGCAAAAACAAATCCATTGGATTACAATGATTCATTAATTATTTTTACACAAGTCGGATTTATGCTGCAGAATTTAAATTGCTGCACAAACAAATTTATTTACGTGGTGACACAGACCATGTTCAGAGAACAGTTCAAGAGCGCGGTGAAATATCCGGTTACCTTGATTATTAAATTAATTAATAAAACACAACTGGGCTAAGCTCAGAGGTGTTACCGAGTGTTTCCAGGTCACTAATCTAATATTGATCCCAAGATGTGCCTCTCCTGAATTGCAGCAGGAATCGCTCGATATCTGCATTACATTCAGGGAAATGTTAGAAATTGGGTTTCGGGTCAGCTCGATATTTTGATTGGCTGCTCCGCCATTTGTGTTTCAGGTGCAGGGCAGCTCTTTTGTTGAGTTTCAGCTGAGCTCTTGTGTTCGTCAGTTCATCCATTTCATGCAACAATCCGTGTGTCTCATCCACAGTGATATCTGCTCAACAGGGAGATAGAGAGAGCAGGGCTGTAGTTTACAGCACATGAGATATAGTTTTGAGATAGATTTTTTTTTAAATCATCAGTTTCATTTAATTATAGATAATAAAAGAAATCTCAAACTGAAGGAAGTATTTCAATATTAATAAATAAACAGGACGATTTATTGAACCGTACATCTTTCTTGTCAACTGTCACTTTTTAATGTTGGTTTTCAAATGTTGGCTTTCTCAGAAGCGTGTGAGCTTATGTTTTATTATATTGTTAAGTCCTGCTGTCTCTCAGCTGTATCCTCTATTTGAACAATTCGCTCTATATTTCTGCATCTCTGAATTTCCTGTTTGTCTTTCAATCTCTCCTATTGTTACCTTGTTATAACTGCTTTCTATTTTTCACTGACTCTCTTGTAGTTGCGTCTCCTGTATTCATCTTCCTCTCTTTTTTGTTCCTTTAATTTTGTTCCGGCGCTCACTAGATGTACTAATTAGAGATAACATAATGGTAGTAGAATGAAATGAGATATCACTCAGTAAGATAGAAACAGAATCCATATGGATTGTGATAAATGTTGATAAGGGATCGCTCACTTAAATAGGGGTAAACTATAGTGGAAGGGAAGTGGAGGGAGAAATATGCAGATCTATGAAATTAATAAAATGCATAGAATATAATCATCCGAGATTTCAACCATCCCAATATAAACTCGCAAGACAATGTAGGGATAGGGGACACTTGAATGCAGTTTTTATGTTTGGTTCAGAACACCTTTCTTACCCAATACGTAAGAAGCCCAACAAGAAATGAGTGACTGCTGGATGTACCACTGGGAAATTGATCAAAGCAGGCAACAGAAGTAAGTGTAGTGGAGCATATAGGCAAAAGCGATCACAACCTAATAACGTTTAAGATAATGGCCTGTATTTTCAGATGCCTACAGGTGGGTATGCGCGGTGTACAAATGCTTAGAGACAACGGAAATGCTTTTTCAGCATGCGCTGAAAACCGGCTTTTCTGAACTGTGAAGAATGCTCTTGGCATATCGGTGCCTGCCCTGGAAAAGGGCCTCAGCGTTTGGAGCGTTCCCATTTCTGCAGGACCTCCGCCCGCTGAAACCCCTTAGAAATCTTACGCCTGGTAAAAGCAGATGGAAGGCCGGCTTTTACCAGCATAAGATTTGAAAAAATTAAAAAATATATATATTGTCTTCACTCAGCTATAATTTAAAAATACCTTTAAAAAATGCACATTTATTTTTAGCCCCTAAAAAAAAAAATTTTTTTCAAAAAATTACATTTTTGTTTAAATATTTAATTTAAAATAATTTTAACTGATTTAAAAAACATGATGGGCCCGAAATTCGGCGATTGTCGGGTGAATACGCGCTGTGCACTCACTGGCACAGCCACCTGAAGTGCCGGTTTGTTGCATGCACTGCGCATGCACTGGAAACCGGAACTTCCGGTGTCCTGAAGGAAAGGGTTCGGAGTTCAATCGCGTGCGCCGGAGAGGCAGCGCGTGCGCATTGAACTTCGGTATTTTTCTCAATGGGTGTAGTGCGGGTAAATCCCCAACAGCCGCGCTTTTAAAAAGCAAGAGTAAAGCCTTGTCCGAAGCTCCGGAACGACCAGGAAGAAGAAATCTTTCACCAGTGGGGCTACTAAACTGAACAGTTTTAATTCTGAAAGGGATTAAAGTTTTTTTCATAAATTCTGAGGTAAGTTTCCAACATTAATTCTTTTTTTTAAACGTGTTTGGACAATTTGGAGCAGTGTAGTTATAAGGATCAACTCTCGCTGTGTGCAAGGCCTAATTGAATTAGATATTTCTCTTTCAGAAAGTCTGAGGTAAGTTTCCATCTTTAAAAAATTGTTAAAAACGGGTTTGGACCTTGTTTTGAGTGGTGTAGTTATAAGAAGCAACTGTTGCTGTGTGCAAGGCCTAATTGAATTAGATTTCTTTCTTAAATATGAAAATGACTGTTTAACAATCAGAAATGTAACATTTCCAAAAGTTTTGAAAAAGAAAATGATCATCAATTATATTCATTTAAGTAAGTATGTAAGTATGACTTTCTGAAAATGTTACAGTTATTGGAATATCATCTCGGGCCGTGATATTCATCAGGCGGGTGTGACGTGTTCCCAATCCGATGCCGCACGTTTCCCACCATAGCCTGACGTGATTTTCTAGCCACTCACTTTATTAAAATTAATTTAACAGCTCTATCCATTTTTTCCTTACAAGTACTTAATCTGTTTAAAGAGGAAGCCTGTGAGGGAGAAACATGCCCTTTGAGAATGCTGCCCTGATCCTCGGTGCGATTTTGCTTCAGAGAATTGGAAACGCCAGGGAACAAGAAAGAAGACTGACGAACCATAACTGTCTCCTAGGAAGGAGAAACTACTACCCACCCCAGAGAGTGTACAGGGAGAGGCTGTCATTTGATATGCTGTCGAAGGAGTTGTGCGTGAGGAGGATGTGCTTCAGTAAAGAGGCAATCGGCCGACTCTGTGACATGTTAAAGGAGGACCTTCAAACATGCTCGAAGACCCGCACTGCCTTGTCAGTGAACATGAATGTAACCACAGCACTGAACGTCTTTGCAAGTGGGTCATTTCAGGCAAGCACCGGTGACATTACCAACATCGCCAAGAATGCTGCGAGGGCTTGCATTCACCAGGTCACAGATGGCATTTTCCGTAGGGCTTCAGAGTTCATTGACTTTGACTTCTCCACTCGCCATCAAAAGGAGATGGGCCTTGCAGTTTATAGCATTGCTGGATTCCCCAAAGTGATTGGGGCCGTCGATGGAGCCCATATTGCATTGAAGGCACCAGTGGATGCACCTGTGACATTCAACAACATGAAGGGGTTTCATTCATTGAATGTCATGATAGTCTGTGATGCGCACCTCAGGATCCTAATCGTGATTGCAAATCACAGGGGAAGTAATCATGACTCCTTCATCCTTCGTTACTCGAAATTATGTAGCGCCCTCCGCGCATTGCCTCCAGGATCCGCATGGATATTGGGCGACAAGGGCTACCCGCTAAGACCATGGCTGATGACTCCCGACCGCAAGACCAATAATGAGGCTCAGGAGAGATACAACCAGGCACACGTCTCCACACGGCAAGTGGTGGAGATGACAATCGGAGTTCTGAAATCACGCTTCCGGTGCCTGGACAGGTCAGGGGGGACCTTGGAGTATTCTCCTCAGCAAGTGGGAAGGATTGTGGTGGCCTGTTGTGCTTTGCATAACTTTGCCCTGCGGGAAGGACTGACCCTTAGCGGTACAGATGAGCTCCCTGCTGAAATGGAGGACGTGGACGATGCCAATGTGCCTGTGGCCAGGCCTGAGGGGGAGGAGCCAAGTGCTGCTGAAAGTAAGGCTAGTACAGCTATTAGCCAACACCTTCACGAGGCAGTGTCGCCTTGTACCTCCCCCTCCCCCTCCCCCAGCAAGGCAAAGAAAGGAACAGACACAATTTAAAGTGAAACAGTGAACATTTATTGCAGCATCAAAGACTTTTGAGGTTCAGTTTTGATGTACATAGTTTATAACTTTTATAACTTTTAAATGTTAACTAGCTATTTTCTATGTTTCAAACATTCGTAAACATAAATAGTTTAGAATAAAATTTGTACACAGTTTAAAGTGACGTTTGTGGTTTCTTAGTGCAATAAAGACATTCAAGATGGAAACTAGCTATTTTCTAAATTTCAAACAGTTGTAATGTTAAATTTTTTTGCAAATAAAAACGTTGAATTGTTTCAAAGCGACAAGAGGCTGTACTTTTTAAATGAAAAGGTTACATACACTTTCAGTCACAAATATATATTTCAATAGAAATAAACAATGAAAACATTTAACATTTAAATAAAATGAAAAATTAAACAATTGAACGATTTGCCCCCTCGCATCTGTGCCTGAGGGTCAAAGGATGTGCATTGTGCAAAAGGTGACACCCTAATGTCTCCTGTGCTTTCCCGCTCCCCGTGACCGGAGCCTGTGCTGCGACTTGAAAGGGCCCTGTGTGCCATCTCTTGCCCTTCAGCAATTGCCTCCTGACCGGGTTGCTGCTGCTGCTGCTGCAAGGCAACGTTTGCTTGCATCACAACTGGAGGAGCAGCTGGCTCTTGGGCCCGCACTGTTTCTGCGCTGGGAGCAGGTAAGTGCGGTTCTGCGGGATTCAAAGTAATGGCAGCAGAAAGTGGTTTAAGCATGTGCAAGAGTCCAACGAGAGACTCATTTATTTGATTAAGCGCCATTCCAACCTCTGGTTTTTCCAACTGCAATACTATCTGATTAAGTGACATGCCAATATAATCAATTCCCTGCCTGATCGAGGCAAAAGAGTCAACTTTCTTCTCAGTAAGAGAATAACATCGATTCCCTCAACCCTTCAATCTGCTGCATCTGAGCTTGTAACTCATTCTGTACTGTTGAATATAGTTCTGCTTCTCCCACATGCTCTGCAGTATCAAGCTGGTGTCTGTCTCGCACAAAGCCAGAGGGGCCAGGAGATGGAGAGGTACTCTGCAGCAACCCAGGATCATACGCTCCTCTTCCACTGGATGACAAAGCACAAGTTTCTCCTGCTCCTCCACCACCACCACCTCACTCACTGCTCCCACTGCATCAGCAACCCTTTCCCCAATGCCCTCTGCGGCTGCAGACTCAACACACTGCTCATCCCGTGTGTGAGAAGTCTGCTGTGCACCTATGGAAAGGAAACGGTAAACATTTGCAAAGGTAAAGAATGATCTGCCACATCACAGAAGCTGATATTCAATACACATCTAACATTTTTAAACATATAGCTGGCCAGAGCAACTCACGTTTATGTATACCAATGTCTATTTCTGCACCAGCCAAGGGGCAACCGCGACTAAATCCAAACAGATGCTCGATCCTTTCCTCATGTTCGGATAAAGCCCTGAACGTGACAACACCACCGCCTGTCAGTGCACGTTCTCTGGCGTTGTGAGCAGATTTATTCTAAAATGAAAACAGAAAATATGAAATGTCATGAATGGTCAGCTTTATCCGCAGAATACTCCCACCTGCATGCCACAGCCTGCTTTGCAGACTGGGTTTTTTTCCACTCACTGAATGAAATTTTACAACTCAAACCAGTGGAATCAAGATAAGAGCACAATGGATAACCCTGAGCTGGCCCCAAAGCCATAAAAAATTATGGCAAGCTCATGTGCCTGCATGTTGAAGTCACTTGAGTAACACATGCATATATATTTTTAAAACTAGCTCAGTTAAATTAAAAGACATTTTACAGTTGACGTTTGTAATAACTGCACAAACCTTGACAGATCGCAATAAATCACTGAATTTCTTGTGGCATTGTCCCACTGTCCGTGGAATGGTGGAGTTCGCGCTGATAGCCTGGGCAACTTCAGATGAAGCTAACATCTGCCCTTTCCGTGGCGCCCTGGACTTCTCATTCCCAATGATCCGCAGGCGCTTTGCCTCATTCTCGTTGAGGAGTGTGCTGAGATCATCGTCACTGAAATTGTGAGTTCCCTTAATGATGTGAATTGTGCTCATTCCAGCCATTTCTACTTTGCTGATTGAATAAAATAAAATGAATGAAAAAAATGCTTTCAGGCCTTTTAAATCCATTTAAATTACTTCAAATCTCTTTAAAACTGTTTAAAATTCTTCCAATTCATGTAAAAGTCTTTAAATGTCTTTAAAAGTTAGCAAAAACATTCATTAAAATATCAAAGAGACTACTTACTATGCTGTTCTGCTTATAGAAAAGGTTTCCAGCATGTGAAAAAAACGGGGGTGTGGCCTATGCAAATACGACTTCGGAGGGCGTGTCTTCTCCTGTGCGGTGTGACGTCAGACGCTGCCCGGGAGTGCTCTTCAAAAAATCCTGAGTTCCTGTGGGCCAGAAGCAGAACGGCAGACGCGGTAGGTAAGTGCGCTCGCGATACTTACCCCACGCGGCAAGCCGGAGAGGCGAATTTCAGGTTGGTTGAACATTTGCAGACGGTCAGAAACAATTTCTGGTCATTGCCATCTTATTATTCGGTTCCACGTTTTTCCAAAAAGCTATTGATAAATACCAACAACTATGAATCAGTAACAAATTGTAAATCTGTGATCTCGCCTGATTGAGCGAGAAACGCCAAGGAATGGGAGCACAGACTCAATGGGAAGGAGCTGAAGGGACTGGATGGACAGCGATCCAAATACTCAATTCCAAGAAAGTGCGTTTTCAGGTGGATAAATCTATGAAAAAAATAACAGAAATTTGAGTTATAGGGACAGGGGCATAGATCAGAAGAATAACCAAGTGATGATGAATCTTTACAAAATGCTGTCGAGGCCACCGTTAGAACACCAGATACAGCTTCGGTGCCTCATTGTGGAAAAGACATTAAATCCACTGAGAACGGGCAGTGTTGATGCACAAGGATGGTGCCATGGATCAGAACTACACTGATGATGAGGGACAAGATATTAGGTGCACTTACACTGGAGCAGCAAAAGCTAAGAGTATATTTAATAGAGCATTTAAAAAGTATGAACAGTTTCGGCAGAGTGAAGAGGGTGGGATCAGTCCATCTAGTCGGTTAGTCAGCGATAAAGGGCGATCGACTTAAAATGGTCACAAAGGAAATGAGCAGAGAGATTAGCAGAAACGACTTTATTCAAAGGTTTGCTGGAGCATGGAATGTTTTGCCTCAGGGAGTAGTTAAGGGAAAATTAGATGAATATTTGAAGCAGAGAAATCAAATATCTGTGCAGAGAGGAGGACAGTGCGGATAGTTTTTGATTGCTGTATCAAAGAACCCGGTACAGATAGAATGGGTGATATGACCTACTACTGCCCAGTATCTATGGGTCTATAGTGTTAACTATGTTGGTCTCATTATCATTTATTTTGTTTCTAAGATACCCTCATCCCCGTTGAGATTCGATTAGACAAAATATTAAAAATAAACTGGTACCAAGGAAGATCCCAGAGGTTCAATAGTCACCCTTCCCTTACAGGTTCCGATTTGTCGATAATCTACTTTCAATTTGTAATGAGCTGTCTGTGCAGTGCCAGATCTCCCACACCATCCCATAATTCCTCACCGTTTGTAGATGTGGAACCTTGTCCGCTGCTTCGCGAAAATCAGACTGGGTCATTCTAATTAAATTTCCCCTGCCCTCCAGGCCAGTGATGTGTTTCAGAAACTCCAGCAGCTTAGTTAAAGATGACACAACGTCCCTCAAACCAATAAAATTCCCTTTTACATTGGTCCTCTCCCAGGTGCTCACCCACTAGATCTCTCCTGGCCTTAATTTAAACACTGGGATTATTTCAGCCGCTGTCGGTTCCTCAGGAATTTTCTCTAATTAAGGAAACTTGCAACGGTGTCAGTAAAGCTTCAGTCCTGTCCGTCCCCATTCCTTTACCTCGCGGTGACTGTGTCCCTGGATTCCAGATTCCCGTGTTATGCAGCTGAACACTGTAACTCTATTTCAAAACCGCTCTTTGAAGCAATCCTTCAATGTTTTCCTTGTGTGCACTCCGAATATTTACCAAAGGGCCTGGCTGGTCCTTATTATCTACCTGAAAGGTTTGTTGGATTATGAAAAAGCTTTTATTTAATTCTCAATATTTCTCCCTACTTAATGTTTTGGACCAACCGTGCCTCCTATTCTCTTTTAAATGATGAATACATTTTAATTCCACATCCACTAGCTCTTTCTTGACTACTTTCCGCTTGTCTTCTCCAGCGCTGGGATCTCCCAGACCTGCCCCACGGCCCGAGTCTCACACGCAAATAGGGCAGATTATCGGAAAATTATGGATGCGTTTCGGCAGCTTTCATTCCTTTGACATGAATGGGCTAGCAACGCAAGTGGCATAGAATCATAGAATCAAAAAGCACAAAAGGAGACCCTGCGGCTTATCGTGCCTCACCCGGCTCTTTGAAATAGGAATCCAAATCCCCTGCTCTTTCCCCACTGCCCAGCAACCGACTCCGTTGCAAGCATAGCCGTGGCTCAGTTAGTAACACCCTCGTCCTTGTATGTCAGATGGCCGTAGGTTCATAATCCCACTCCATGAGAAATGAGCATACAAATCAAGGTTGACACTCCAGTGCAGCATTGAGGGAGTGCTGCACTGTCGGAGTTGCCGTCTTTCAAATAATACTTAAAAGTAAGGCTCCGCCGACCTTCGCGGGTGGATTTCAAAGGTCACATAGCATTATATAGAAGAAGAGCAGGGGAGTTATCCCTGTATCCTGGCAAATATTTATCCCTCAATCAACATCATTAAAACAGATTGTCTGGTCAGCATCAACATTGCCGTTGCAATGTGCAGATTGGCTGCCGCATCTCCTACATTGTAACAGTGACTATGCTTCAAATCGTACTTCATTATTTGTAAAGTGCTTTGGGACCTCCGGTTGTGGGGAAAGGCGCCATATAAATGTAAGTCTTTCTTTCTAAATATCCAATTCCCTTTTAAATGTACTACTTTTGCAAGGATATCAGCAGTGGCTCTGTGGTAGCACGCTCGCCTCTGAATAAAATAGTCGTGGGTTAAAATCGCGCTCCAGAGACTTGAACACTAAATCAATGCTGACACCTCAATGCTCTGCATAGTGTGTGCTGCATTGTCGGAGGTGCCGTCTTTCAGATGGGACCTTACACCGAGGCCCCATAAGCCCTCTCAGGTGGACATAAGCGATCCCACAGCACTATTTCGAAGAAGATCAGGGAAGGTCTCTGCAGTGTACTGGACAATATTCATCCCTCAACCGACATCACTGAACCAGACTATCTGGTCATTAACACATTGCTGTTTGTGAGACCTGGCAGTCTGGAAGCTAGCTGTCCCGCCTCCTACATTACAAGTGTCTACACTTCAAAGTAATTCCTTGGTTGTAAAGCGCTTTGTGACGTCATGATGTCGTGAAAGGAGTTGTGTATATGCACGTCTTTCATCCTTATTATTCAATCTGTTTCCATGACCCTTTCAGGCAATGCATTCCGGATCGTAACAGCTCGCTATGTAAAACCGAAACTCATCGGCCTGTATTTTCCGTTCGGAGGCTTCCTGCGTGCGGAGGCCTCCGATCTGCGAAAAAAATCTACGCCCTGACCTGAGGGCGACGGAGGTCCGGACATTCCTGCTCCTGGGCCTCTCCAATACGAAATGCGCAGGGCCCAGGTGGCCCAGGGGCGCATGCGGGTCGTGGGATCACGTGGGCCATGGGGAACCAATGAAAGACGGGAAAAACCCCTTCATACTTTTGACAGGTCTCCGCTTAGACCCGTCAAAAGTATGAATCGAAATCACTCCAAAAAGACGCTAAAGCATTAAATATATTTTAAAAAACCATTACGTTTTTAAAATGAGTTGAAATTACATAAAATTAAATATTTTAATCAAAAGTTCTTTTTTTTTGAACAAAATAATTAAAGTTTTTTACGGGGCTAAAAATAAACTTACCTTTTTTAAAAGTATTTTCAAATTATAAATGAGTGAAATTTTTTAAAACTTTTTAAAACTCTTATGCTGGTAGAAGCAGGCCTTACGCTTGCTTTTACCAGGCGTTAGATTTTTAAGTGATTACAGCGGGCGGAGGTTCTGCAGAAAGCGGAACTCTCCACCCGCAGATGCTCTTCTCCAGGGTAGGCGTGCCAGCTGCAAAGAGGATTTTTGACTGATCACAAGTGATGGTTTTCGCGCATGCGCTTCACATGCCTGAAGCCGGCATTTCCGAGGTGCCTACGGGTGCGTACACACCTCGTACACACCCGTAGGGATCAGAAATTACGGGCCATCATCTCTTCTCTGTACTAGACATTTAATCAGAAGGTCCAGGGTTCAATTCTCTTTTCGGGCGCCGCTTTTAAATGGCTATTCTCATCTGCAGATTCGTGTACTACCATAAAGCTTCAGCATTTAACAATTCTCATAGGAACAGGAGTAGGCCATTTAGCCTCTCGAACCTGTTCCGCCATTCATTGAGATCTGTGACCTAAGTCCATTACATTCCTTTGCTCAGGATCCCTTAATATATTTGGTTAACAAAAATCTATCAATCTCAGGTTTAAAATTAACAATTGACCCGGCATCAAATGCTGTTTGCGGAAGTGAGCCATCATTTTCTACCACCCATTGTATGTAGAAATGCTTCCTGACTTCACTCCTGAAAGGCCTTAATCTAATGTTTAGGCTATGTAACCTTGTCCTCGGCTCCTCAACCATCGGAAATAGCTTATCTCTACCGATCCCTCAGTTCCCCTAAATAGCGTGAATACATCAATCAAATCACCCCTTACTTTCTAACATCCAGGGATTACAACTCCAATTCGTGTAATCTCCTTATAATTTAACGCTTTTAGTCTATATATCATTCTGGTAAATCTATGCTGCACTCCCCGTAAGGCTAATTCATCGTTCATAAGGTGTCTTGCCCAGAACTGAACACAGTCTAACCAGGGCTTTGTATAACTGTATCCTAACTTATACCCATTATAATGTAATCCGCTCGATATAAATATCAGCATTCCATTATTTTTTTGGTTATTTTCTGTACCTGATATTTAATGATATTTGTACATGGAACCTTAAGTCAATTTGGATCCTTGCTGTTTCCAGCCTTTCACCATTTAGAAAGTATTCTGATCAATCCTTTTTAGATCCTAAGTGGATTGTCTCAAACTTGCATATATTTGTATGCATTTGCCACAGATTTGCCCATTTTGTTACTCTATTAATATCTGTTCTAATTTCATGATTCCATCTAAACTGCTGACAATGCTGCCTATCTTTGTGTCATTGTCAACCTTGGATATGTTGCTTGGATATCTGGCTTATTAAGAATATGGAAGCATGTGAATTTAAGTGGAAAGTGGTGGTATGGATACAAAAATGGCTCAGTGATAGGAAGCAAATGGTGGTAGTGGATGGATGTTTTTTCAAACTGGAGGAAGTTTGCCGCGGTGTTCGCCAATGGTAATTTTGGGTGCATTACACTTTTCATTTTTTTATTAACAATCTAAGGAGCAGCATTATAAAGCTTGCAAATGATACGACACTTGGAAAAGTAGTAGATAATGATGAGTATAGGTATTTGATTCAGGATGACATAGCATGGATGCTGAAATGGGAAGCAGCATGGCGGATGGATTTCAATGTGGAGAAGTGTGAAGTGATGCATTTTGGGAGTACTAAAATGGAAAGACAGTATACTATAAATGGCACGTTTTTGAAACGTTTAAATGATCAGAGGAAACTTAGTGTCCGTGTGCACAAATCATTAAATGTGGCAGGGCAAGTTGACAAGTTGGTTAAAAATTATCTGGTTTACTTGGAGATTATAACTAGAGGAATGGAATATAAAAGCAAAGCATAGAAGCATAGAAGATAGGAGGAGGAGTAGGCCATTTGGCCCCTCGAGCCTGCTCCGCCATTTAATGAGATCATGGCTGATCATTCAAATTCAGTAACCTGTCCCATGCTTTCTCCCCATATCCCTTGAAACCTTTAGACTTAAGAATTATATCCATCTCTTTCTTGAATATATTTAATGAATTGGCCTCAACTGCCTTCTGTGGTGGAGAATTCCACAGGTGCACCACTCTCTGGGTGAAGAAATTCCTCCTCATCTCAGTCCTAAATGGCTTACCCCTTATCCTTAGACTGTGACCTCTGGTTCTGGACTCGCCCGGCATCGGGAACATCCTTCCTGCATCTAGTATGTCTAGTCCTGTTAGAATTTTATAAGTTTCAATGAGATCCCCTCTCATTCTTCGAAACTCTAGCGAATACAAGCCTAATCGACCCAATCTCTCTTCATACGTCATTCCTGCCATCCCAGGTATCAGTCTGGTAAATCTTGGCTGCACTCCCTCCATGGCAAGAACATCCTTCATCAGATAAGGCGACCAAAACTGCACACAATACTCAAGGTGTGGTCTCACCACGGCCTTGTACAACTGCAGCAAGACATCCTTGCTCCTGTACTCGAATCCTCTCGCTATGAAGGCCAACATACCATTTCCCTTCTTAACCACCTGCTGCACCTGTATGCTTACCTTCAGCGATGGTGCACCCAGGTCTCGTTGAACTTCCCCTTCTCCAAATCCATTGCCGTTCCGATAACAATCTGCATTCCTGTTTTTGCCACAAAAGTGGATAACCTAGCATTTATCCACATTATACTGCATCTGCCATGTTCTGCCCAATCACCCAACCTGTCCAAATCATACTGGAGTTTCTCTGCATCCTCCTCACAGCACACACGCCCACCCAGCTTTGTGTCGTCTGCAAACTTAGAGATATTACATCTAGTTCCCTCGTATAGATCATTAATATATAATGTGAATAGCTGGGGTCCTGGCCCCGATCACTGCGGTACCCCACTACTCACAGCTTGCCACTCGGTAAAATACCCGTTTATTCCAACTCTTTGCTTCCTGTCTGCCAACCAGTTCTCGATCCAAATCAGTACCTTAACCCCAATCCAATGTGCTTTAACTTTGCACGCTAATCTCTTATGCGGGACCTTATCAAAATCCTTCTGAATGTCCAAATACACCACATCCACTGTTTCTCCCCTATCTATTCTAACAGTTACATCCTCAAAAAATTCCAATTGAATAGTCAGGCATGATTTCCCTTTTGTAAATCCATGTTGACTTTGTCCGATCCTGTCACTGTTTTCCAAGTGATCTGCTATTACATCTTTTATAATGGACTCTAGCATTTTGCCCACTACCGATGTCAGGCTTACCGGTCTATAATTCCCCGTTTTTTCTCCACCAGCTTTTTTAAATAGTGGGGTTACGTTAGCTACCCTCCAATACATGGGAACTGTTCCTGATTCTGTAGAATTTTGAAAGATGACCTGCAATGCATCTACTATATCTAGGTCCACTTTCCTAAGTACCCTAGGATGTAGATTATCAGGCCCTCGGGATTTATCGGCCTTCAATCCCATCAATTTCCCTAACACGATTTCCCTACAAAAACTGATTTCATTCAATTCCTCCCTCTCATTAGACCCTATGCTCCCCTACATCTTTGGGAGTTTATCTGCGTCCTCCTTTTTGAAGACAGAACCAAAGTATGTATTTAATTCGTCGGACATTTATTTGTTCCCCATTATAAATTCCCCTGATTCTGACTGCAAGGGACCTACGCTTGACTTCACCAATCTTTTTCTCTTTGCATATCTATAGAAGCATTTACAGTCAGTTTTTATGTTCCCTGAAAGCTTACTCTCATATTCTATTTCCCCCCTCTTAATTAATCCATTTGTCCTCCTTTGCTGTATCCTAATCTGTTCCCAATCCTCAGGTTTGCTGCTTTTTCTGGCCAATTTATATGTCCTCTCCTTGGATCTTATGCTATCCCTAATTTCCCTTGTTAGCCACGGTTGGGTCACCTATTTTGTTTAATTTTTATGCTAAACAGGGATGAACAAATTCTGTAGTTCATCCATGCGATCTTTAAATGTTTGCCATTGCCTATCCACCATCAACCCTTTAATTACCGCTCCCCGATCCATCCTAGCCAACTCGCGCCTCATACCATCGAAGTTTCCGTTATTTAAATTCAGGACCCTAGCCTCTGAGTCAACTACTTCACTCTCCATTGTAATGAAGAATTCTATCGTATTATGATCGCTCCCCCCCAAGGGGCCTTGCACAACAAGATTGCTAATTAATCCTTTCTCATTACATAATACACAGTCTAAGATGGCCTGATCTCTAGTTGATTCCTCGACATATTGGTTCAGGAAACCATCCCGTATACACTCTAGGAATTCCTCCTCCACAGTATTGTTACTAATTTGGTAAGCCCAATCAATATGTAGATTAAAGTCAACCATGATAACGGCTGTGCCCTTATTGCACGCGTCTCTAATTTCCCATTTGATGCAATCCCCAACCTCAGCACTCCTGTTAGGGGGTCTGTATACAACTCCGAATAACTTTTTCTGCCCCTTGGTATTTCCCAGCTCTACTCATACAGATTCCACATCATCAGAGCTAATATCCTTCCTTACTATGTTGTTAAACTCCTCTTTAACCAGCAATGCTACCCCACCTTCTTTTCCTTTTTATCTGTCCTTCCTGAATATTGAATACCCCTGGATGTTGAATTCCCAGCCTTGGTCACCCTGGAGCCATGTCTCCGTAATCCCAGTTATATCATATCCGTTTATATCTATTTGTGCAGCTAATTCATCCACCTTATTAAGAATGCTCCTCGCATTAAGACACAAAGCCTTCAGGCTTGTTTTCTTAAACACTCTTAGTCCTTTTAGAATTATTATTTACTGTAGCCCTGTTTGATTTACACCCTTGATTTCTCTGCCTTCCACTTTTGCTTTTCTCCTTCATGTCTTTTGCTTCCATCCTTGCTTTCCTTTCCTCTGTTTCCCTGCACCGGTTCCCAAACCCCTGCCATTTTAGTTTAAACCCTCCCCAACAGCACTAACAAACACTCTCCCTAGGATATCGGTCCCGGTCCTGCCCAGGTGCAGACCGTCCAGTTTGTTCTGATCCCACCTCCCACAGAAACGGTTCCAATGTCCCAGGAATTTGAATCCCTCCCCCTTGAACCATTCCTCTAGCCACGTATTCATCTGAAATATCCTTCTATTTCTACACTGACTAGCACGTGGCACTGGTACCAATCCTGAGATTACTACCTTTGAGGTCCTATTTTTTAATTTGCCTCCTAACTCCCTATATTCAGCTTTTAGGACCTCATCCCGTTTTTTACCTATATCGTTGGTACCTATGTGCACCACGACAACTGGCTGGTCACCCTCCCCCTCCAGAATGCCCTGCAGCCGCTCCGAGACATCCTTGACCCTTGCACCAGGGAGGCAACATTCCATCCTGGAGTCTCGATCGCGGCCACAGCAACGCCTATCTATTCCCCTTACAATAGAATCCCCTATCACTATAGCTCTCCTGTTCTTTTCCCTCCCTTCATGTGCAGCAGAACCACCCATGGTGCCAGGAAGTTGGTTGCTGCTGCCTTCCCCCGATAAGCCACCTCCCTCAACAATATCCGAAGTGGTATAGCTGTTTCAGAGGGGGATGTCCACAGGGGTCCCCTGCACTACCTGCCTGCGCCTACTACTCGGCCTGGTTGTCACCCATTCCCTTCCTGCCTGTGCAGCCTTTACCTGCGATGTGACCAACTCCCGAAACGTGCTATCCACGATGTCTTCAGCATCGCGAATGCTCCAGTATGCATCCATTCGCAGCTACAGCGCCAAAATGCGGTCTGCCAGTAAATGCAGCTGGATACACTTCCCGCACACATGGTCAACAGGGACACAAGAAATGTCCCTGATTTCCCACTTAGTGCAGGAGGAGCATGTCACGGGGCTGAGCTGTGCTGCCATGACTTATCTTTTAATTAATTTAAATTAACTCTAATCAATACCACAAATTACACTACAATTAAATGATATACTCAAGGGCCCTTGTATACTAGCACTCCCTGCTACACAACAGAGACCTTAGAAACTGGAACAACAAAAATTAGGACCTGCTAAACTTTATAAAGAATTAACCTTAACTGTCAAACTGCAGCGTAGTATAAATACTCACCTGGCCGTACTCACCCAATCAGCTGCTTCCTCTTTTTTGCGTCACTTTTTAAATTGTGACGTGGCTCTGGAATGCCGCCGCCGGTCTGTGAGATTGGTAAGCCTCTATAAAAAAGCCCGCGAAAGTGAGTTTAACGACTCACTGTGCTGCTGCTCCCTCCGCTCCCGACACTCGCCTCTGTAAAAACAAGCCCGCGAAAGTGATTTTAACGACTCACTGTGCTGCTGCTCCCTCCGCTTCCGACACTGGCCTCTGTAAAAACAAGCCCGCGAAAATGAGTTTAACTACTCACTGTGCTGCTGCTCTCTCCGCTCCCGACACTGGCCTCTGCAAAAAAGCCCGCGAAAGAGAACATGCTCGAAAATTTTAAATCACTGGTAAAGCCTCAGCTGGAGTATTGTTGACAATTCTGAGCACCGCACTTCAGGAAAGATGTAAAGGCCTTAGAAAGGGAACAGAGGAGGTTTACCAGGATTTTACCAGGGATGAGGAACTTCAGTTATGAGGAGTGATTGGTAAAGTTTGGACTGTTCTCCTTGGAACAGAGAAGTTAAGTAGTGACCTAATAGAGGTTTGCAGGATGATGTGAGCTTTGATAGAGTTAATAGAGAAACCATTCCGTTTGTCGAATTGGGTCAAGAACTAAAGATATTGGCTACCAGTGAATCTGCAGTCAATTTGCCGCATCAAAGGCCGAGTTTTATGCCAGATTCTAAACTTCTCCCAATAGCGTGTTAGACTCTCACCTCGGCAAAATCATCGACTGAAGAGATTCTCAGTAAAGCTCCTCACTTTTCCAATCATTGTTGAATCTTCCCTTTTCTGATCTTTGAAAATGTTGATCTTGGTCCCACCAGATTCTCTCTATGAACCACCTAGCGAGCATTTTCCAGTCCCATTCAGCGACTTCTCTCTCTCCCCTTTCCTGAGATACTTCTTAATCAGACAAACGTTTAAGCTAATACAATAGCAAAATACTGCGGATGCTGGAAATTCGAAATAACAACAGAAAACGCTGGAAAAACTCAGCAGGCCAGGCAACATCTGTGGAGAGAGAACAGAGTTAACGTTTCAGGTCGAAACCCTTCGTCGGAACGTTTCAGCTAAACGTGATTCACCTTAATTAGAGAACCTGTTACAGGAAAACAATGCGACTATTTTTTGACTATTAATATGTTTAATTTGAAAATATTTACAATTTGCTTTGAATGATTTATTTTACTGTTAAATAGTTCTTTTCTTTGCCCCTATAGGGTCTAAAATCACTCACATTTTCTGCTGCCAATTCCAGCTCAGCCCACAGTAACACAACACTGACGGTGCGTAACTCGGAGCGGAAACCTTTCTCCAGGTGACATCACAAAGGAGCCAGGAGCCAATCACCAAGCAGCCAGCAACAATGTCACAATGCAGCCGGAGCTCCGCTCAGTCGAGGTGTGACAGGGGCACATGATCATGCTCTACTCCTGGTGCGCAGCCTCACTGGAGATGAACACATGTTGTGCATTCAGTCCTGTACAAGTATGTAAAAAGATAAAGATTAGTGAAGACAAATGTTGGTCCTTACAGTCCGAAATGGGAGAATTTATAATGGGGAACAGGGAAATGGCAGAGCAATTAAACAAATACTTTCGTTCTGTCTTCACAGAAGAGGACACAAATAACTTTCCAGAAATGGTAGTGAACCAAGTGTCTAGTGAGAAGGAGGAATTAAAGGAAATTAGTATTACTAAAAAAATAGTGCTGGAGGAATGAATAGGACCGAAAGCCGATAAATCCTCAGGGCCTGATAATCTGCACCCCAGAGTACTAAAAAGGAAGCCATGGAAATAGTGGATGCATTGGATGACATCTTCCAAAATTCTATAGATTATGGAACAGTTCCTGCAGATTGGAGCGTGGCAAATGTAACCCCACTATTTAAATAAGGAGGGGGAGAGAAAACAGGGAACTACAGACCGGTTAGCCTAACATCAGTAGTAGGGAAAAAGCTAGAGTCTATTATAAAAGATGTGATAACAGGACACTTAGGAAATATCATCGGGATTAGACAAAGTCAACATGGATATATGAAGGGAAAACTTTGTTTGACAAACCTACTGGAGTTTCAGGAAACAGAGAGTAGGAATACATGGGTCTTTTTCGGGGTGGCAGGTGGTGACGAATGGGGTACCGCAGGGATCAGTGCTTGGGCCCCAGCTATTCACAATATATAGCAATGATTTGGATGAGGGAATCAAATGTAATATTTCCAAGTTTGCTGACGACACGAAACTAGGTGGGATTGTGCGTTGTGAGGAGGATGCAAAGAGGCTTCAAGGCGATGTAGACAAGTTGAGTGAGTGGGCAAATACATGGCAGATTCAGTATAACTTGGACAAAAGTGAAGTTATCCACTTTGGTAGGAAAAACAGAAAAGCAGAAAATTATATAAATCGTGATAGATTTGGAAATGTTGATGTACAGAGGGTCCGCTGTGTCCTTGTACACCAGTCACTGAAAGCAAACATGCAGGTGCAGCAAGCAGTTAGTAAGGCAAATATTATGTTGGCCTTCAACGCAAGAGGATTTGAGTACACGAGCAAGGATGTCTTACTACAGTTATACAGGGCCTTGGTGAGACCACACCTGGAGTACTGTGTGCAGTTTTGGTCTCCTTACCTAAGAAAGGATATACTTGCCATAGAGCGAGTGCAGCGAAGGTTCACCAGACTGATTCCTGAGATGGCAGGACTGTCGTATGAGGAGAGATTGAGTAGACTAGGCCTGTATTCACAAGAGGTTAGAAGAATGAAAGGGGATCTCATTGCAACGTATAAAATTCTGACAGGGCTAGACAGATTGGATGCAGGGAGGATGTTTCCCCTGGCTGGGGGGTCGAGAACGAGGGTTCACAGTCTCAGGATACGGGGTAGGACATTTAGGACTGAGATGAGGAGAAATTTATTCACTCGGAGGGTGGTGAACCTGTGGAATTCTCTACCACAGAAGGCTGTGAAGGCCAAGTCACTGAATATATTTAAGAAGGAGATAGATAGATTTCTAGACACAAAAGGCATCAAGGGGCATGGGGAGAGAGCGGGAATATGGTATTGAGATAGAGGATCAGCCATGATCATATTGAATGGTGGAGCAGGCTCAAAGGGCCGAATGGCCTACTCCTGCTCCTATTTTTTAAGGTTTCTATATTTCTATGTTTCCGTCCAGAGAAAATGTCAGAGAATATTTTTCGCTGAGAAATAACCGGTCCTGTTAAGCTTAACAGATGTGTACAATTTTCCTCAAATGTTTCAGGTAAGTAAAAGTTCAGGGCCGATGTATTTCTGTTTGATTTTCTCCACTTCCTCAGATCCTCGTCCTGCCCGGCTGGGCTCCTGGAAAGTCACCAGAATTCTGGATGGAAATGTACACTTTCTCTGAGCTTTAGAGAAACTGGCGCTATCTGATCTCACTGGGCCCATCCTCCCGGGGTTACACACTGTCTGATCTCACTGGGCCCATCCTCCCCGGGTTACACACTGTCTGCTCTCACTAGGCCCATATTCCCCGTGTTACACACTGTCTGATCTCACTGGGCCCATCATCCCCGGGTTACACACTGTCTGATCTCACTGGGCCCATCCTCCCCGGGTTACACACTGTCTGATCTCACTGGGCCCATCCTCCCAGGATTACACACTGTCTGATCTCACTGGGACCATCCTCCCCGTGTTACACACTGTCTGATTTCACTGGGCCCATCCGGCCCGGGTTACACACTGTCTGATCTCACAGGGCACATCCTCCCCGGGTTACGCACTGTCTGATCTCACTGGGCTCATCCTCCCAGGGTTACACAGTGTCTGATGTCACTGGGTCCATCCTCCCCGGGTTACACACTGTCTGATCTCACTGGGCTCATCTTCCCCGGGTTACACACTGTCTGATCTCACTGGGCCCATCCTCCCCGGGTTACACACTGTCTGATCTCACTGGAACCATCCCCCCTGTGTTACACACTGTCTGATCTCACAGGGCCCATCCTCCCCGGGTTACACACTGTCTGATCTCACTGGGCCCATCCTCCCCGGTTTACACACTGTCTGATCTCACTGGGCCCATCCTCCCCGGGTTACACACTGTCTGATCTCACTGGGACCATCTTCCCCGTGTTACACACTGTCTGATCTCACTGGGCCCATCCTCCCCGGGTTACACATTGTCTTGTCTCACTGGGCCCATCCTCCCAGAGTTACACACAATCTGATCTCACTGGGCCCATCATACCCGCGTTACACACTGTCTGGTCTCACAGGTCCCATCCATCCAGGGTTACACACTGTCTGATCTCACTGGGCACATCTGCCCCGGGTTACACACTGTCTGAACTACCTGGGCTCATCCTCCCCTGTTTACACACTGTCTGATCTCACTGGGCCCATCCTCCGCGGGTTACACACTGTCTGATCTCACTGGGCCCATCCTCCCCGGGTTACACAATCATAGAAATTTTCAGCACAGAAGGAGGACATTCGGCCTATCTTGTCCGAGTCGGCCAACAAAGATCTATCCACCCTAATCCCACTTCCCAGCACTTTATCCGTAGCCTTGTAGGTTACGGCACTTCAAGTGCATATCCAAGCACTTTTTAACTGTGATGAGGTTCTCTGCCTCTACCATCCTTTCAGGCAGTGAGTTACAGACCTCCACCACCCTCTGGGTGAACAAAAATCTTCTCAAATCCCCTCTAACCCTTTGACCATCTGCTTTAAATCTATGCCCCCCTGGTTATTGACACTTCTGCTAAGCGAATTAGGTCTTTCCTATCCACTCTATCTATGCCCCTCCTAATTTTATACACCTCAATTAGGTCTCTACTCAGCCTCCTCTGTTCCAAAGAAAACCCCAGCCTGTCCTATCTTTCCTCATAGCTAAAATTCCCCCGCCCAGGCAAAATCCTCGTAAATCTCCTCTGCACCCTCTCAAGTGCAATCACATCCTTCCTGTAATGTGGTGACCAGAACTGCACGCGGTATTCCAGCTGCGGTCTAACTAATGTTTTATACAGTTCACGCATAACCTCTCTGCTCTTTTATTCTATGCCTTGACTAATAAAGACCTTTCTCCCCAGTCCATCCATTGGAGGATGTTTTCACCCAGAGGGTGGTGGGTGTCTGGAACTCACTGCCTGAAAGGGTGGCAGAGGCAGAGACCCTCAGCACATTTAAAAAGAACTTGGGTGTACACTTGAAGAGCCGTAACCTACAGGGCTACGGACCAAGAGTCTGCAGGACGAGTTCATGGAATGCATTCGGGACAGTTTCCTGGAACAATATGTCACGGAACCAACCGGGGAACAGGCAATTTTAGATCTGAAACTGTGTAATGAGACAGGGTTAATTAGCAATCTCATAGTGAAGGATCCTCTGGGGCCGAGTGATCATCATAAGATAGAACTTCACCTTAATTTTAAGAGTGACTTGCCTGAGTCCAAAACTAGAGTCTTACTCTTAAATAAAGCCAATTACATAGGTATGAGGGGCAAGTTGGCTAAGGTAGATTGGAAAATAGATTAAAAGGTATGGCGGTAGATAAGGAGTGGCTAGCTTTTAAAGAAATATTTCATAATTCTCAACTAAAATACATTCCACTGAGAAACAAAAACTCCACGGGAAGAGTGACCCAACCGTGGCTAATTGTAGAAGTTATGGATAGCATTACATTGAAAGAAGATTATAATGTTGCAAAGAATAATAGTAAGCCTGAGGATTGGGAAAGTTTCAGAAACCAGCAAAGGTTGACCAAAAAATTGATAAAAAGGGACAGAATGGAATGACAGGAAACCAGCAAGAAATATAAAAGCAGATTGTAAGAGCTTCTACAAGTATGTAAAAAGGAAGAGAGTAGCAAATGTAAACGTTGGTCCCTTAGAGGCTGAGACAGGAGAATGTATTATGGGGAATAAGGAAATGGCGGAAACGTTAAACAAATATTTCGTATCTGTCTTCACTGTAGAAGACACAAAAAGCATACCAAAAATGGTGGGGAACCATTGGTCTAATGAGGGTGAGGAACTAAACGTAATTAATATAAGTAGAGAAAAAGAACTAGAGAAACTAATGGGACTAAAAGCCGACAAATCCCCTGGACCTGACGGCCTACATCCTAGGGTTCTAAAAGAGGTGGCTGAAGAGATAGTGGATGCATTGGTTTTGATCTTCCAAAATTCCCTAGATTATGGAATAGTCCCAGCGGATTGGAAAGTAGCGAATGTAACAGCGCTATTCAAGAAAGGAGCGAGAGAAAAAACAGGAAACTACAGGCCAGTTAGCCTGACATCAGTCGTTGGGAAAATGCTGGAATCCATTGTTAAGGAAGTGGTATCAAGTCACTTAGAAAATCATAACATGATTAGGCAGAGTCAACAGGGTTTTATGAAAGGGAAATCGTGTGTGACAAATTTATTGGAGTTTTTGAGCATGTAACTAGCAGGGTAGATAAAGGGGAAGCAGTGGATAAAATATATCTGGATTTCGGAAAGTCATTCGATTAGATGCCACATAAAAGGTTATTACACAAAATTAGGGTTCATGGGGTTGGGGTAATACAGTAGCATGGATAGAGGATTGGTTAACGGACAGAAAACAGAGAGAAGGGATAAGCGGATCGTTTTCAGGTTGTCAGGCTGTAACTAGTGGGGTGCCGGAAGGATCAGTGTTGGGGCCTCAGCTATTTACAATCTATATTAATGACCTAGAGGAAGGGACCGAGTGTAATGAATCCAAGTTTGCGGATGATACAAAGCTAGGTGGGACAGTAAGCTGCGAGGAGAACACAACGCGTCTGAAAAGGGATATAGATAGACTAAGTGAATGGGCAGGAAGGTGGCGGATGGAGTATAATGTCGGGAAATGTGAAGTTTTTCACTTTGATAGGAAAAATCAAGAATCAGAATAATTTTCAATTGTGAGAAACTTTCAAATGTTGGTGCTCAGAGAGGTTTATGTGTATTCATGCAAGAAACACATAAAGCTATCATGCAGGTACAGCAAGCAATATGGAAGGTATATGACATGTTGGCCTTTATTGCAAGGGTGTTGGAGTATAAGAGTTAGGAAGTGTCTTGCTACAATTGTATACGATCTTGGTGAGACTACACCTGGAGTACTGTGCACAGTTTTGGTCTCATTATCTAAGGAAGGATATACTTGCCTTGGAGGCAGTGCAAAGAAGGTTCACTAGATTGATTCCTGGGATGAGAGGGCTGTCCTATGATGAGAGATTGTGTAGAATGGGCCTTTACTCTCTGGAATTTAGAAGAATGAGAGGTGATCTCATTGAGACATACAAGATTTGGAAGGGGATTGACAGGCTAGATGCTGAGAGGTTGTTTCCCCTGTCTGGATTGTCTTGAAATGGGGGGCGGTGTCCCAGGATAAGGGGCCGGCAATTTCAGATTGAGATGAGGAGGAATTTGTTCACTCAGAGGGTTGTGAATCTTTGGAATTCTCAGCCCCAGAGGGCAGTTAATGCTGAGTCTTTGAGTATATTCAAGGCTGAGATAGATAGGTGTTTGGACTCTTGGGGAATCAAGGGATATGGAGATCGGGCGGGAAAGTGGAGTTGAAGTCGATGATCAGCCATGAATTATTGAATGGAAGAGAAGGCTCGGGGATCCGTATGGCCTACTCGTGCTCTTATTTCTTATGTTCTTATGAAAGTAAAGTGTAAAGTCTGATAAAAATAATTGCGAGTTGATTGTGTGCAGCAATAGATGTTTTTCGTTTGGGCAAATAAGAATGTAAATAGCAGAGATAACCTCCGAAAATGCTGGAAACACTCAGCAGGTCAGGCAGCATCGAGGAGAGGGAAACAGAGTCAACGTTTCGGGTCGAGGACACTTCGTCAGAACAGGAAAAGGTTAAAGAGAGACATTTTCCTTTTACATTGCTGACGAACTGTCCGCGAAACGAAACGTAGACTCTGTTTCTCTCTCCTCGATGCTGGCCAATCATCACAGCCCAGGATATCGCTGCAGGAGTTACTCAGGGCAGTGTCCTCGGCACAACCATCTTCAGCTGCTTCATCAATGAAATTCCCTCCAACATAAGGAGTGCTGTTTTTGTCCTGGATGGTTTTGAGCTTCTTGAGTGTTGCTGGAGCTGCACTCATCCAGGCAAGTGGAGAGTATTCCATCACACTCCTTACTTGTGCCTTGCAGATGGAGGGAAGGGTTTGGGAAGTCAAGACCTGAGACCATCGCCGCATGGATGCACAGTTTGAGCTGCTAAATCTATCATATTTAGAACGATGGTAGGGCCACACAACACGATGGAGTGAGCCCTCAGTGGGAAGATGGGACTGCGTCTCCACAATGACTGTGCGATGATCACTACTACCAATACTTTAATGGGCAGATGCATCTGCGACAGTTAGATTGCTGAGGACGAGGTGAAGTAGATTTTTCCCTCGTGTTGGTTCTCTCACCACTTGTCACAGGCCTAGACTGGCAGTTATGTCCTTCAGGACTCGACCAGCACGTTCAGATGTGGTGCTACCGAGAGACTCTTGGTGATGGACATTGAACATCCCCACCCAGAGTACATTCTGTGCCCTTGCTACACTCAGAGCGTCTTCCAAGTTGTGTTCAACAAGGAGAAGTACTATTTCATCAGCTGAGGGAGGGCTGTATATGGCAACCACCAGGATGGTTCCTTGCCCATGCTGGGCCTTTAGCCATGAGACTTCATGTGGTTCGGATTCAATGTTGAGGATTCCCAGGGTCACGCCTTCCCGAATGTACCGCCACGCCTGGTGGGTCTGTCCTGCCGGTGCGATAAGACATACCCAGAAATGGTGATGGAGGAGTTTGTGAGAAAGGTATGATTATGTCAGGCTATTGCTGTTGACTAGACAGCTCTCCCAATTTTGGCACAAGTCCCTCAACGTTCGTGAGAATGACTTTGCAGGGTGTGGTGTAGCCATGGCCGAGGCGCATGCTGGGTGGCCCGTCCGGTGTCATTCTCATTATTGTGCTTTGTAGCAGTTTCTTACAACTGATTGGCTTCCTTGGCTATTTCAGAGGACAGTTTAGAGTCAACAACATTGCTGCGGGTCTGCTGTTACAAATACGCCAGGCCAGGTAAGGGCAGCAGATATCCTTCCCTAAAGGAGATTAGTGAACCAGATGGGTGTTTACGTTATTCCGATAGTTTCATGGTCATCATTGATACAAGCTTTAAATTGCAGATTTATTTAATTAAATGATATATAAATTCCCTAGCTGCCGTGGTGGGATTAGGGAGAGAAGAAAACCACGGCGTTGATTAGAGACTCCCCGACTCTCCCGCTCTCCTCCCTCGGCCGATGCTTCTCCAGCTAACGGCACAACCACAGGGGTCGAGCTGCCGGCCGCGTCTCCAGCCTGCGGTCCGCAGGAGCTCGCTGCGCACCAACTGTCTGGCCGAGTCTTGGCGCGTTGCGACAGCGGTCACGCTTCAAAGAAAGAGTCGCTGGTCCGTCGCAATTGGCTTCGCGACGTCCCGAGCATTGGAAGGACGCTGGAGAAAGGCGAGATCCATTGGCCCTCGATCCTGTACTGGTGCCTCCCCCCTACATTCCCCCATCGCCTGACAGATGGGCAGGAAGGGAAGCACTCTGGTAGTCAAACAGTACCAATCAACACCACTCCACCCCTGCCTCAGCTCTACTGCTGCTGAAACCCTCATCCATGCCTTGGTCCATTCCTAGACTTGACTGTACCAAAGCTCTCTTAGTCGGAATCCCACCTTCCGCCCTCCATAAACTGAAGCTCATTCGAAAATCTGCTGGCCATGTCCTAACGATCACCAATTCCTGTTCACCCTTCACCTCCTGTGCTCGCTGAAAAACACTGGCGCCCGGTCCGGCAGCACATGGATTTTAAAACTATCATCAGCTCATCAACACGAGGATGTGAATTGTTGGGCTGGAGGAGGTTACAGTGATAGGATGGAGTGAGGGCCTGTCGGGATTTGAACACGAGGATGAGAATTATAGAGGCTAGAGGAGGTTACAGAGATAGGATGGGTTGCGGCCACGGAGGGATTTGAATACGGGATTAGAATTTTAAAATCGATGCGTTACCGGACCGGGAGCCAATGCAGTGACGCACTAACAGACACTTACGGTTCGCTGCCTGGCAGACAGGAAGAGAAGACATTGATGTCCGCAGAGGAACAGTCAGGGTCAGAGCAGGAATCGAGATCGCAGACTCCGCCTATCACGTCATAGGGACGAATGGGAACGGCTGGAACAAGGCACACACAGAGAGATCTTAGAACAGAGCATGGATGGTCTCAACGACCGCATACCTCCCTTGCCTGAATGCGCAATGGCCAACTTCTCCATCTTCCAAAATCAATCTGCACAATCATCCTCCCACTGCTCTCTACATACCCAAATACAGCTTCTAGAGATGAAGCTCAACCCTTCTAATTAAAAATAATGATCATGCTATTTAATGATACAATTTTAATGTTGATGCAGGAACAGGAAGACCTGCGGGTTCACATACACAAATCTTTGAAGGTGGCAGGACAAGTTGAGATGGTTGTTCAAAAATCATCCGGGATCCATGGCTTTATAAATAGAGGCACAGAGTATAAATCAAGGAAGTTATGCTGAACATTGATAAATCACTGTTTCGGCCCCAGTTGGAATATTGTGTCCAGTTCTGGGTACCACACTTTAGCAAGGCTATCAAGCCCTTGGAGACGGCGCAGAGGAGACTTACTAGAATGTGTACCAGGGATGGGGCCTAAGCAGTGTACGTACACCCCAAGATCTGCCTTTTCCTCTGTTCACTTCCTTCCAGTCTGAAAGAAAAAATGTTTATCACTACTCTTTGCTTTCTGCCCCATTGCTAATTTCCTATCCGTGCAGCCAGAGCCCCATTAATCCCATGGTTTCAATTCTCTCTCTCTGCTCTATCTCAAGGTCTCCATTTCTCCCTTCGTCTTCTTCATCTTTTCTTTACGTGATTTTACAATGAGCTTTAACTATTTATTCGCAGACTACATAACTTCATTACTAATAATCGTGTGTTACTGGAACATTAACATTTATACCAAAAGGAAAACTTAACTCAAAATGCGAAATTTGTAAATCAATATAAATAAACTATTTCTTACTGTTCAGGCACATATCAAGTCGTTATATTTATTAAACATTTTCCTACAGAACCGTCGCCACGCTTCAGAAATAATTCATTATGGAAAGTGTTTTCAGATATATTAATATAAAAGGCACTTTACCAATTCATTTTTCATTAATTCCATTGTACATTTGCAGACTAGAAAATGGCCACCTCTTTCTTTTGTCTCACTTTGTCTCGTTTGCTGTCTGCCGCCCTCCTGCATTGTTTCTATCTGTGTCTCTAGTTCTCTTTGATTGCCGACATCGGTCTATAAGAACTTAAGAACTAGGAGCAGGAGCAGGCCATTTGGCCCCTTGAGACTGTTCGGCCATTCAGTAAGATCACGGCCGAACTTCTACAGGAAATCCACTTTCCCGCACTATCCCTACATCCCTTGATTCCCCTTAAAATCCAAATATCTATCGATCTCAGTTTTGAATATACTCAATTAGTGAGCATCCACAGCCCTCTGGGGTAGAGAGTGCCCAAGAAATGTCTCCTCATCTCATTCCTAAATGGACAAATCCTTATCCTGACTCCATGACCCCTACTTCTAGACTCTCCAGCCAGGTGAACAGCCTCTCATCATCTCCCCTGTCAAGGCCTGTCAGAATGTTATAGGTTTCAATGCGATCGCCTCTCATTCTTCTAAACCTCCAGACAACATAAGCCCACTCTACTAAATCTCTCCTCATAGGAATCAATCTAGTGAACCCTGTAATGCAAGTATATCCTTCCTTACGTGAGGAGACAAAAACTGTACACTGTAATCCAGGTGTGGTCTCCCAAAAGACCTGTATAATTGCAGCAAGACTTCCTTACTCCTATACTGCAAGCCCCTTGCAATAAAGGCCAACATACAATTTACCTTTTTAATTGCTCGCTGTACCTGAATGTTACCTTTCTGTGATTCATCTCGAAGGAAAAATAAATCCTAATTAATCCCACCATTTACTAGTCTCTTACTTCGTTACACAAATTTCTGCATTTCCATTCTTCCTACAAAAGTGGATACTTTCTCATTTCCTCAAATTATACTCCATTTGTTAACTTTGTGACCAATTACATAAACGGTCGATATCCCTTTTTAGCCTCTTTACGTCCTCCTCACAGCTTACTTTCCCACCTAGATTATATCAACTGCAAATTTGAATATATTACACTCGGTCCCCTCATCAAAGTCAATGATATACATTGCAAAGAGCAGAGGTCTAAGCACTGACCCTGGCAGCACTCCACTAATTACACCCTACCAAACTGAAAATGAACCGTTTATTCCTACTCTCTGTTTCCTTCCGTTAACGAATCCTCAATTCATGTACATATATTACCCCCAATCACATGAACCTTAATCTTGTTTAACAACATATTGCCCAGATATTCCGATTCATACCGGTGTGTACCCGCTGTGTATCCATCCGTAGGGACATCGGAAATGCCGGCATGCGCTGAAAACCGGCATTTCCGATCTGTCAAGAATGCTCTTGACAGATCAGACGCCTGCCCTGGAGAAGGGCCTATGCAGGCGGATAGTTCCGTTTTTTGGATACCTCCGGCCGCAGAAAACCCTTACAATTCTGACGCCTGGTAAAAGCAGTTGAAAATAGTAAAAAATACATTTTTTTTTCATTGATTTATCATTTGAAAATACTTTAAAAAAGGTAAGTTTATTTTTAGCCCCGAAAAAACTTCAATTATTTTTTTTTTTAAATTGTTTAAAATAGTAATTTTTTGTAATTACAAGTCATTTTAAAAATTTGATTTTTTTTTTAATTTATTAAAAGTTTTACTATGTTTTAAGGGGCGATCTCCAATCATATTTTTAACAGGTTTTCCTGTCCAGTGCATGAAGGGATATTCCTTTCTGTGATTGGCTCGCCATGGCCCACGTGATCTCAGGGACGCTGCGAACGACATGCGCCTCTGGAATACGTCGGCCCTGCAAACCTGGAGTTTGGAGAGGCCCAGGATCGGAAGTGTGTGCGTCCCGTGAGTCCTCACGTAAGTTCGTAGATTTTTCCAGATCGCAGGCCACCGCAGGCGGGAGGCCTGCGATCGGAAAATACGGGCCATTGTGTGGCACCTTATCGAAAACCCTCCCAACATCCAATTATACCTCCACTGATTCCCCCTTATCTGTTCTGTCCGTTGCACCCAGAAAGAAACGCTAATAGGTTTGTCAAACACGAGTTCCCTTTCCTAAAATCGAGTTGACGCTGTCTAATCATTGTGATTTTCCAGGTACCAAGTCACTACGTCCTAAATAATAAAATCCAGCATTTTCCCTACTTCTGATGTCAGGCTAAATGGCATATAGTTCCCTGTTTTCTCTCTCCCTCCTTTATTTTACAATGTAGATACAGTTGCTACCTTCCAATCCATGGGGACCTTGCTAGAATCTAGGATTTTCTGGAAGATCAAAAACAACGCATCCCCTCTCTCTGCAGCCAAACCTTTTAAAACCCTAGGATGTAGGCCATCAGGTCCAGGGGCTTTGTCGGCTTTTAGTCCCATTAATTTCTCCATATTTTTCTTTACCAATCAGAATCACTTTAAGTTTCGCACACTCATTCGACCATTGGTTCCCCACAATTTCCGGTATGTTGTTTGTGCCTTCTACTGTGAAGGCAAAAACCGAATATATGTTTAACGTATCTCTCTTTGTAATTTCCCCTGTGTGCCTGTATTATTCCTGTTTATGTCTCCCTCTGCCTCTCTCAGTTTCCTTCTCCATTTGTACAAAATTTCTCTCAACTTTCTCTTGCTGACAAACTAACTTTCTTTCTCTTAATCTGTCTTATACGTTTTCTGATCTTTAATATGTACATGTGCCTTTCCTATTTATGGTTTACATCCGTTTATTTAATTCGCTATATTTTACTCTTTTTATTTTTCTCCACCTCATCAGTGTTTCTATCCCTTTAATTTCACCCTCCCTCACTCTTTCTGTCTATTTCGTTTGCTTTCTTTTTCTCTCTATCCATTTCAAGCATGCAGGTGCAGCAGGCGGTTAAGAAGGCAAATGGTATGTTGGCCTTCATAGCGAGAGGATTCGAGTACAGGAGCAAGGATGTCTTGCTGCAGTTGTACAGGGCCTTGGTAACACCACACCTTGAGTATTGTGTGCAGTTTTGGTCGCCTTATCTGAGGAAGGATGTTCCTGCCATGGATAGAGTGCAGCGAAGATTCACCAGGCTGTTACCTGGGATGGCAGGAATGACGTATAAAGAGAGATTGGGACGATTAGGTTTATATTCGCTAGAGTTTAGAGGAATGAGAGGGGATCTCATTGAAACTTATAACATTTTAACAGGACTAGACAGACTAGATGCAGGAAGGATGTTCCCGATGGCGGGGGAGTCCAGAACCAGGGGTCACAGTCTAAGGATAAGGGGTAAGCCATTTAGGACTGAGATGAGGAGGAATTTCTTCACCCAGAGAGTGGTGAACCTGTGGAATCCGCTACCACAGAAGGCAGTTAAGTCAATTCATTAAATATATTCAAGAAGGAGTTAGATATATTTCCTAAGGCTAAGGTGATCTAGGGATATGGGGAGAAAGCAGGGGTAGGGTACTGAATTAGGATGATCAGCCATGATCTCATTAAAGGGCAGAGCAGGTTCGAGGGGCCGAATGGCCTAATCCTGCTCCTATCTTCTATGCTTCTATGCTATGCTTCTATACCTCTCTTACTCTTTGCTTCTTTACGTTTTTCGATTGATCTCATTCTTCAACTTGTTATTTCTGCGCTCTGAAATCACTTTCACTTTCTCGTTCTCTACCTTTACTTTCCGTCTCTCTCTTCCCTCTGCTTTTCTGTCTGTTTAGGGTTCTCACTATCTCTCATTCCCACTTTCCATCTGCCATATATGGACTTGTATCTCTCTATGTAGTTCTCTCTTCCTGCCTTTGCCTTTCTCTATCTATCGATTCTCTCTGTCTCTATCTATCTATCTATGTATCTATCTATCTATGTATCTATGTATCTATCTATCTATCTATCTATCTATCTATCTATCTATCTATCTATCTATCTATCTATCTATCTATCTATCTATCTATCTATCTATCTATCTATCTATCTATCTATCTATCTGTCTATCTATCTATCTGTCTATCTATCTATCTTTCACCTTCTGCCTCTACATTTATGTGCAGTCCTCCCAGTCAGATCAGGCCCACAGCAGCGACCATGAATGATAGGTTTTTCCATTTTGCTGTCGGTGCAGCTTTACTGGAAGTCCAGCTGTGCTCTTTAGTGCCGTCTTTTTGAGTAAAAAATCATGTGTTGTCTGCAGAGCGAGTCCGGCATCAATACATCAGATTTAAAATCATTTCAGTGCTCTGTGCTGCTAATATAAAATGTACTTTCCGCCCAGTGGGGTGTGTAGAGGATGGAGTATGAAATGATATTCAGTTCTAGTGCTTCAAACCCTCCAGCTTTTACTGTGATTTAGTTAATTTAACAATTAGATTGAGTGGATATTTCCCCGCGTTCTTCAGCTCCTCTCTAAATTTAGTCTGGGTCACAGCGTAAATACACGTGTTGGTGCAGGAACTGAGAACTTGAAGCATTTTTGCACTGTGGTCTGTGATTAAAAGAGGGTCGGTGGCTGAGTAATAAAACCGAATATCTGCAATTCGCGCATAAATGTTATATAAAACCCGTGTCACCATATAACAATATAAAACTGCCGGTTATACTGAAGAGTAAAACGATGGATTTCTTTCGGTTCATCATCTCTGTGTCCTTGTGATTCTCTCCATTGCTGCGGCCCCGGAGTACCCTGCGGACTATACTGGCCGCTAAAATACGTCTGACCGTCAGAACATTGAGCAGCAAAATCAGAAGGAACGGGACAATTGGCGTTAAAATGAGGTGAAACAACTCAAATGCGGCCCATGCGGGTGAAGTATAGAAGCTCGGTGTACCGACACAATCCCAGGGAATATTATCTATTATATAGTAAGGTTCATAGCTGAAGTACCAGGGGACAGACTCGAAGCAGCCCAGCAAACTCACTGTTCCGATAACCACAGCCGCCGTTTTCTCGGTGCAATATTTTGTTTTCAGCTTCTCACAACAAATGGCCACAAATCGATCAAAGGTGAAAGCGACTGTGAGCCAGACAGAAACCACCGTGGATGCAAAACACACGGAGCAAATTAAACTACACACAGGAGTAATGAGCAGGAATGAATATGGGAAATAAATCCAACCAATCCACTTCAATATGGGATCAGAAATGACGACCAGGAGATCGGCCGCTGCCATTCCCACCAGGTAGCGGGTGATACATTTGGAGAGACCGCACTTTCCTCGGGACAGGATCACAATCGCCACCAAGTTAACTGTAAGAGAGAGAAAAGGAAGCAAAGAAATTACTGATCAGACCTGGAGACAAACCATCAGTTTGACGGGATTTTGGCTGAAATTTCCAGCTTTGTTGCTGCATCGAACGGTGGAAACTGATTCACGGAGCTGGGCAGCGCTTTCGGGCACAGAAATTTTTGAAACACAATTATCGACAATGAGTTGGGCAATCGAAACAGAAAGTAAATAAAATGAGCACCGGATCCACTGGAAGGCCGAGTGGGGCGCAGAGCCGATGGGGAATGGATTTACGGAGCACGGTTCCAACAGGTAAATCCGGATTTGTGCTCCAGACGAGAGGGGAGAGAGAGTTAATGTCGGGTAGGTTTGGGGACAGGGGGAGGTGCAGCTGGGTTGTTGCTCCGGGTTAAGAGAGCCGACAGGGGCGGGCACTAAACGGGAAAGGCCCAGAGCCGTGGCGGTGAGTTTTAGGCTTCGGATCGGACTGTAAGAGGCAGCTGGAGGCCGAGCCAGAGAGCGAGATTGGGAGGGAGACAAGGAAATGTGAGAGTGGGTGGGGAGTCAGGAGCTCATGGTTTAAAAAAGCATACAAACTTACTCAACGCATCAGGAGAAAGAGGATTCAATGCAAGGAAGAAGAGACTGGGATTCACACGGAGAGACTGCAGCAGAGTGTTGGAGGAAATCTAATTGATAAATTCCTGTAACACAACTCAAATAATGCATTTAACCAGTAATTTCGATCGCCATTGCTTTCAGGGAACATCTCGTTGGGTATAAAATGTGATCAATAATTTTAGTCAGCCCGTTGAGTTAAATCAAATTCAAATTACTTCAACCTCATTTTTTATTGAATTAAATAGAAGCACAGCTTTTAAAATCCATTATTTTGATAATGCATTAAGATCAACAAATCATGGATCATATTCTTTAAATCATATTGAATTATGTGTATTTATCAAGTCATACAGTAAGGAAAAATAATATTCACCAAAACAGATTGAGGAACTGACGGATAAACACACAGGGGAAGCGGGTCCAACATTAACATCTCTCCAAATCCGACAGCTTCCTAATAACACCCTGATGTCACATCTCCTACATTTAATTGTACTCGAAGTTTCAGTAGCTCACTCTCTCTCACTTTCGATCTAATATTTGCTTCACGCTTGCCTTCTCCCTCTCTCTTTCTGTATCGCTCCTCTATTTTTCCACACAGTCTCTCCTCTCTCTGCCAAAGTTCATGTTCACATCCGAATCAAACTAACATCCGACGCCTGCATCTGCTCCCCATCCCCGTGTCCATCGATCCTATTCGCAGGGTCATTTTGTTCAATGCTGAAGCCTCTGTAAACAATTTAGTGTTTCTACAGATCACCTAGTTCTCCAACTGTTCACCTACATTGATTTCCAATGCATGCAATAAACAGAATCGAATACCTCTTCCAGACAGACATCACAATATTTGAAGTTCCTTCCCCTTTTATTATAAAATCCAGCGTTAGATGGCACGATTGTTCAATTAATACAACCCCAATATCACTGCTGCTACTTATACTCTCCAGATCAAAAGTAGGGCTCCTGATTCCAACAGATACAGTGCAAACTGATACAACATAACCTCAAAACATTTCATCTTACAAGACATCCAGTGACAGTCAGTGAATCCAGCCACACTGAAGCAGAGAAGGAGATGTGAAAGAGTCAGCAGCAAACTCACTTCAGTCGCCAGACCTCTGAAGCTGCGTCAGATACACACACAGTGAAATATAGTTCAAAATAGTGATAACCAATACACACATTGAATTACCAGTTAAACGGAACCATGCCATAGGGCAGAGAGAGAATGGCGCTGCCTCCTTGTAACACTGAGAACGTGAATTGTCTCATTATTAAACACTGAAAACACATTCATGATAAAATATTGCAGGACATGTTAGTTCACAACATGAAACTGTTAACAGGTCTTGATGGTCTGAATCGGGCTCTTAGCCGAGACACCTGATTCCAATGCATTCAGTACACAAAATAAGCCAGTAACAATGCCAGGGTTTGATGAACAAAGACCATTACAGATATAATGCAGCTCCTACAAAACCGAAAGAGCATTCCATCATTCCATTGATTGAACTGAACAGGCGGCAGCGAGAAATAATATTATCAAGTCCAGCAGCAGAGTTAACACCGATTTACACCATCAACAGCAAAGTTAACGGCTTACCAGTAACTCCAACGGCTGCAATAACAGGATAGTAAATGCCTTCTATCTGATAGATTACTGGATCGCCCATTTCTGTGAGAAGCAGCGACTTCTGTTGGAGTGGAACCCACAGCTCCGGCAGGCACTCTGAGCTGATATATTCCAATGGGCCCTGATTTATACAGGGGATAAGTCTCCACTGACAAGGTTACACCCCTGATCATTGCTATTAGTTACAGTCACTTGAACAAACACATTACATCAGGACCTTTGACTTCGATGTAAATAATGCGGTGTATAAAACATAAACATCTCAAGGACCCCATCTTAATCAGACCTCTCTCGGGAATAAGGGTAAAAGCTGTGCTCATACAGGACTGAACCAACAAGAATGAACGGCTTCAATTACAGTTTCATGTAATTGTACTGACCATGTTCACACCTGCCGATTAATTTGTATATGTTACCAATTTATCCGCAGTGTACATAGAATCCAGGGACACAGGCAAACCCGTTTCTCTCTCTCCCCGCAGTTTCCCAGTTGATATATATTTCAGTCCCTGACACAGGGACAGTTAAAGTCCATGTTCAGGATTAGAACCTAGAGGTTACTGTGGATGATATGAGGGGACGGACACTGAACATGTCCCAATGACATTCCTCTCTCCGCTATTTTACTGCAGATATTTACCTGTTTATTCTACATTGGTTAACGGCTCCAGTAAAATTAGAACTGTGCCACCTCCTGACTCCATTCCTCCAGTTCACTCCTGGTCGGCCACCCAACCTCCACCTTCCATCAATGGCAACGGATCCTTAGCACTGCTGTCTTGTCCAGGAGTCCCCAAGTCCCACACGCCCAACATTCGCGCCCTCACTGACCCGTATTTCCTCTCAGACTGTCAAAGACTTAACTTTAAAATTCTCATCCTTGGGTTTAAATCCTTTCATGGCCCCACTTCTCGCCATGTCCACCCTCTCCTCCAACCCTGCCGTAAACCCACCCGTGATCTCTCCACACCTCTGACACCGGCCTCTTTCGGTGGGACTGCCCTCACTCTGTTCCAGTATTTCCGATCTGAAGGTAACCATGGCATCTCCAGCAATGGCTTCTCTTCCCACACCAGCACCGCTAACTCACGAGTCTCTGAGTTTTCCATTCTAGCCCCTCCTCTTCCTCATCTACATGCTGCCCTTTGTGACATCATCTACAGACATGGGGTCAGCTTCCTCATGTCTGCTGACAACACCCAGCTCCAGCTCTCCAACATCTCTCTCCACCCTTCAGTATCTCTCTCCACCCTCCAGCATCTCTCTGTTATCAGACTGCAACAGTTCTGCATGAGCTGCAATTTGCTCCACTTAAACATTGAAAAGACCGAAGCCATTATCTTTGGCCCCACCACAAACTCCATACGCATATCACCGCTTACATCCCCCTCCCTGGCTGTTATCTCAGGCTGAATACGACATTTTGTAACGTCTGATCCTTATTCGTCCCTGACCTGAGCTTCCGACCTCATGTCCTACCCTTCACCAAAGACGACTGACTCCGCCTCCCTAACATCACCGACCTCTGCCCCTGCCTCAACTCATCTGGCACTGAAACCCCCAATCATGCCTTTATCAGCTCCAGACTCTGCGTCCTCTCCTCCTGTCCGTCGCCTTCTCATTTATCTGACATTGGCCTCTCTTTTGGTGGAAGTTCCTTGGCTTTTTTTCTATGTTTACCTATCTGATCGAAGCCAGAGAATCTCCAGCAATGGCTTATCTTCCCGTCTTACATCACGCAGCACCCTTCCCTGTGATGACTCCCGAGGATCTATCCTCGTCCTCTCTTCTACCTCATCTAAATGCTTCCCATTAAAACTTTCATCCATAGTTATGGGATCAGCTTTCACATGTACGTTGAAAACACCAGTTTTAACACTCCACCCCCTCTCTCGAACAACCTCCCTGTTTTATAAAACTACTTGTCCAACGTTCTGTTTTGTATGAGCCACAATTTTCCCTGAACAAACATTGGCAAGGCTAAAGGCATCATCTTTACTCCCAACCATAAACGTTGCATCGTATCCACCAACACCAATCCCCAACATCACCGTTAGCTCAGAGTGGCCCTCGGCACCCTATTTGACGCTAATGTATGCTTTATATCCATTAGTCACTCCATAGCAAAGATCACCGCCTCCCCTTTTGCTCAGCCTATCAGATTTTGAAACGCTCATCCATGCCTTTGTCACATCTTGACTGACCTCCCATCCTCCACCGTCCGTACACGTTGTAGGCTTCGCAAAATCCCCCAGGAACTCGAACAGAGCCCGAAAGGGAGTGATTTTTGAACTTTTCATACAAACTTGGGATGATGGGACCTCAGTGAAGTGATTTGATGTAAAAACCTAAAGATCACAAGAAGAAAACTTGAGGAAACTGATTTTTTTGAATCTTATTGTTGGGAGGGATATTTTTTTTCACAGACAAGCTGCGAGGGGCGTGGCCAGTCAGTGAACGGATCAAGCTGTCTGGGAATTGTTTGAGACAATGCAAAACTCACAAACACATTCAAATATGGACCCCCAGTGGCAAACAAAATGCTGGAAATCTAAAAACGATTCAATGACAATATAACTTCGATCACACAGTTTGATAGCCATTATCCCATCCAAAAAAACAATCAACCAGGTAACCGGAGAACAGATTTAAAAGCCCGCCAACAGAAGGACAATAGAGTGAAGATTGGCGCGTAGATAAGGCGGTGTTTAAATCGGAAAGCGATTAACACTAAGCAGAAACCATCGGAACGGGACAGCCCGCCAAAAACTAGACAATTGGACGAGCAAGGGTAATTTACATTCAAAAAGGAATTCGTTTTAGAAAGGGGTTTTGAGCGCGAAAAGGAAACAGCATAATTTGAAAGCCTGTGCCATAATCTCTCTCTCTTTGGACTGACTGGCGACGCTAACACAGCTCTCTCCCTGCTCCAGCAAAACTTACCACAAGCCACGAGGAAGAAGACCAGCACGCAAGAAGAAACCATAAGGGCCTTCCGGAGTCCTTTTAAACAAAAATACTCTAATATCCTGTCAAGGATTCGTTGTTGAGCATTAACCCTGATCTCCTGAAACCAAAAACCTAGCCAGATAGAGGGATCTTTGGGCAGGATAACGTTTTGTTTGATATATTGTCATTTCCCTCGCTTGTACAGTGTGTTCCCCGGATCTGTGTTTAAGTAATAAGTGTGTTTCAAGTTTGTTACCTTTTTCTTTTAATAAAGTAAATTTCTTTCATCAGAACCTGTTTACTGCAATTTTGTTCACAACCCCTAAATAAGCCCAAAGTCTAGGAACCGGAGGGGTGTTGGTCGATTCGAACCGCTCACTTAAGATACCCCTTACATAATGGCGACCGCGGCAGGATTTTGGTGAAAGGGTTGTGAAGCAGTAAATGCTGGTTTTGAGAAGAGAACAAAAATGGAAGAGAGGATGTCATCCTATGTATATAAAAAAGTAAATATCACCCAGAAATGGGTCCTCTATCTATTGCATGCTGAACGTCCTATGGACGCTGCAGCTGCATGGACTGAGAGCAAGGAATACACTAAGTCTGTGGAGAAAGCCATATGTTCGGTCTGCTCCCAGAAACAAATGCAGCTTATGGGGAAGCGCCTTCAGGCTCTCACAGAAGAGCTAAAGGAAGAAAGCCAACTGTCCCGTGCCAGAGCTATAGCAGGGGATCGGTTGTTTGCAGAGCTCGGCACAAAAGATCAGGAACAGTCACAGATGCTGGAGGAACACCGTGCCAGTAAGGGATACCTCCAGTGTCAGGCCACCGAGGCCAAAAGTCGTGAATTGGCATTGCGGGAAGAGAACACCCGCCTTGCCAAGCAATTAAGGGAACTCACAGAGAAGTTAAACGATGTTCAGGCAGCCTATAGAGTAGCCAGTACAAGGGAGTTTGAGGTAGGGGACCACGGCCCCTGTCAGAAACAGATTGAGAGTCTGAACCTTGCTCTATCCAAGACGAAAGGCATGCTGTGCCTGATAAGTCCGGGTGCGGCCAGGGCAGACCTGGAAGAGCAAGGGGAGACTGTTCGACCAACACCTGTGGCGCCAAGGAGAAGCTTGGTTCGGCAGCAGGAGGTGCAGACAATCTGTGAGGCTGACAGGGAGTGCACACCAGCACCTGTGGCGCCGAGTTTTGACTCGGTCTGGCAGCAGGGAGAGGGGGGCGAATCGATGTAGGAGAAGGCAGAGCCAGGGCCAATGTGCCCAGCACGACAGCAAAAATTCGGCCCGCCCGCAGGTGGTGGAGGTCAGGGACCCCTTGAAAGTCAATTCTTGGCTCCCCACGGTACACAACAGCTTAGGGCTATGTTAAGCCACCTGAGTAAACTTACCCAAAAGGAAGACCCCTCAGTCCACTTCATGGAGGTGGAACAATCAGCAGCCATTAACGATTGTGACGCTGCCGAAATGGCAAAATTGCTCTTGTTCTCATTAGATTGCAAATTGTACCAGTCACTCTCTACTGAGAGCAAGAGAGGACAGACCGGATATGCTGCCGTAAGGGAGGAAGTATTAGAGGCCATGGGAATGAATGAGGGAAGTCCTTTCTCTCGGGTGGGGAAAACAGTGCAGCTCGCAGGTGAGACCCCACAGGCTTTTGCAGACAGGCTGTGACCGGTGTACAGGGGTGCTTGTAATGGGGCTCTCGACAGGGCTAACCTGAACAGGGACGAGCTGGCCCACTGGCTCCGTAGCCTAGTGGCAAACAGCTTGCCACGAGTAAACGCCAAGGCTGAGCTTTGGTTTGACCCAAGAGATCCCCGGGTCACCGAGGAGACAGTGGTCAGGCAACTGACCCTAGCCTACCGGAACGGTAGGGGAGCTGAAGACACCCCACCGAAAGGGAAGGTGTGTGAGATAAAGCCCAGTCAGGATAAGAAGGAGTGGCACCAGGAAGGTGGTAAACCTTCCGACACGAAGCGTAGCTGCTTCGGGTGCGGGAAGAGGGGGCACTGGAGAAAGGACTGTAGAAATCCCTGGAAGGATAGCCTAACAAAGAATTCCCCAGCTTTTGCCCCAAAAGTAAAGGCACCGACCTCTTCCCCCACACTGGACACAATAGTAGCGGCCATCAGAGTCCTGTTTGGTGGCCCAGGGAAGGTAGCTACAGCCACTGTTTCATTAATCCCACCTGCCCCTCCTAAAGCAGACCTATGACTAGAACCAGCGCAGCCTGTCGACCAGTGTTCCCCGGGATACGATGGTAAGAAGGGGGTGGAGAAAGTGCAGGGGAAATGTTTGGTCGACACTGGAGCTGCCAGCCCGGTGGTCCAATCGGAAGACCTGATCAATTCACCCAGGTCTAACCTTGTCCCGTACAGTTTAATGGGAATCACAGGGAACAAGCAGGCTGGGGCAATGTCCAAACCTTTGGACATAGATATAGGATCCCTCCATACCACGTGGGAGGGTAACCAAAAGGCCGACAAGTTGGCCAAGCAGGGGGCCAGAGAAGGAGAGTTATGGGATCCGGTTAAAGCAGGTCCGGTAGCTGCAATCCGGGAATAAGGAGGCACACAGGAGGTAGCTTTGCCCCCGGACTTAAAGCAGGTCCAAGCCCAGAATCCCGTCTTTAAGGCCGGCCTGGTAAAGAGAGAGAATGGGGAGTCCCTAGAAGGTCCGTTCAGGCCAGCGGACGAGATTTTAAAAGAGAGTAACTGGCAAGCAGCCAGTAACCTGGGGAGCCAGCACCAGAAAAATCGGCTGCTGTTAGAACCCCAGAGAACCCACGGGTGGGAGATTGAACAGTGCAAACTGTTTAAACCTAAAAGGGAACAGCCGGAAAAGGTGGACTGCCCCCAAGTTAGGAATCCTCAGCCAGCAGCAGGTGTGGCAGACGCACAAGCTGCAGCGGGAGGAACAGTGTGTTGTTTCACAGGAAAGAACACTCCACCGATTATGTGGAACTCAAGCACACCCACAGTAGCCAGAGCCCGAAGAAGGTCTCCCCGCACACCACAGCCAAGGCCACTGGGGCCACAGGTGTATATGTTTAGAGGTTCCCACCCAAAGAAGGTTGCAACCCGAAAAAGAGCGCCCAAGAGCAGGGAGCGTTCTAAAGTTGTGGATTCCCAGCCTACAGCCTCCAACAGTGAGTGTTTCACAGGAGAGGTAGTACTGGGAGAAGAGAGAGAGAAGGGTCCCCCGCCTGCAGCCTCAGGCTGGGAGGAGCCCAGAGATATGAACGAGAGCGCTGCAGCCACACCAAATGGGGTAGTGTGCTGCAGCACAGGACTCAGCTGAGATGTTAAGATACCCCCAGCGGTTTTGATGAAGTCATTCTGGGTCCGGCGTTACAGGCCGCACTACAACCAGGTGTACAAGCCATCCAAAGGCCACATAAGGCAGAGACTAAACAGGATTTAACCTGGCCGTCCGGAGACGGGCGGCAAATGTACAGAATTTTCGGTTTTAAGTAACTGCAGTTTTGGTAGTTATGGGTTATCATTAGTTTAGTTGTTTGTAGAGTTTTTAAGTTTAAGGTCTTGATTAATTATCCAGCCAGAGAACCTTTCTGGGACATGGATATATGTTTTGTGTGTGCCCCGACAGAAAGGACTTCGGAATGACAAGGTTTCTGCTCCTGCTCGCCCTGGTAGGGATGAGCATCGGTGACCGAGGTGACGTGGAGGACTCCCACATCGATGGGTGCTCAGGAGTGAGAGCACCAGTCGTCACTGCAGCGGGTGGCGAGCGGAGAGTGGAGGAGCTCGCCATCTACTTCCACGAGGGAAGGTGGCCAGGGTGGCTGGGGTCCAACTCTACTAAATATTCCAACCATCCCGGGTTCACGTACGGGGCGGCCTCCCTCCCATGCCTCAGAATACAGGTCGTTGCCACAAGGGTCAGTGTCACCGAGGGGAAGCATGTGTGCCTTACCTGTAAGGGACGAATTCCCCTGAAAAGGTGGTGGTGGCTCAGCAAGCTGAGCAGGGACGCAGGGGACCATACAGCCGACTGGGAAAGATTAGGGAACGACACCTACCGGACAATCACAGTGACCCAAGGAGGAGTTAGTGTTTGTTGGAATAAGTGGTGGGAGTCGGAATAGGGAGTCTATGTTTGTAAGTGGGAATCAGAGGAAGCCTGACCCACAGGGGTATCCATCATCTTCTCCAGCCAATGGCAAGATGCCGGGGAGGGGATAGGGTGGGATTCTAGCCTGCATGGGTCCGTGGTCCCACACATTCCGGTCCCAGTTAATGCCACTGAACTCGTGGCACACACCCGAAAAAACCTACCGACGTCCGAGGTACCGAAAACCCTGGAATAAAAGTGCCCTACCACCACCAAGAAACCAGGAAATGGGTTAGTTCTAGTACCAACCGAAAAGGTACAATACCAGGGGGTACACTATGCAGTAGCTTCAGTAATATTAAACCTTACCGAGGTATACTTACCTGAGTGGTGTCCTAAGGAGACGGAGCAGCTGTAACAGGCCCTGCTAAAGGAAATATTGAGGAAATTTTACGAATTTGATTTTGCCAATATAGACAAAGTAGAGCTATACAGAATACACCCTGAGAAGCCTATGGGCACGGGTAGACAAAGAAGGGGAGCCGGGAATGATGTTTTCACTGCCTATAGTACAGGGTCCTCTGTAATAAATGGCCTGGATGACATGGAATTACAGACACAGATAAATGGTTTAAAAACCCAGTTAAGAAAGATCCTGAAGGATGGGAACAGAGTGGTCGGCTCAGAGCCACATGAGGACCAAGCTATGACGGTTCATTTAAAGGAAATTATTGCAGAATTGGTAAGGCATGCCAAAACAGTAAATGCACTCAAATGGGAGGATAGGAATGCATCTGATCAGGCTGCACAGAATGAGGTGTGTGTGCTGTACGGGGCATGGTTGCTGGGCGAGGGCCGTAGCAACCTGCAGGATTTAAAGCAAGGTTTAGTCCCCTCCTGGATCAGCAACAAGCACCTCGCAGCCCTCCAACCGTTTAGTAATTCGCTGAGCCCATGCCAATTTCGTCTAGCCTCTGAAGCCTAGCCTGTCCCAATAAATTGTGGGCGTTCCAATCAGAATATCATGGGGATAGTAGTGAGAATGCCGGTCATGAGTGGGGCAGCCCGACCCGTACCGGTATACAGGGTGGAGAACATTGGAGTCAATCAAGGGGGTGCACACATCCGTTTTACAGCGGTCCCACCTTATGTCATAAAGAGGGAGCACGCCATGACAGGTACTGACCTCTCCGGGTGCAGGAGCCGTGGTTCACACATAATACTGTGTCCCCAGCAATTGAACGCCTATTCTAAACCACAGTGTGGGTTTAAAGCTGCTGGCGCACGACCTATAAACTGTACCATGGAGGTGATGGCACACGGCCATGTTTCCCCACAGGTAGCATATATAGGGGGTGGGACATAATGTGTCACAGCATGGACACTTCTGGTGTCCGGTAAGTGACAGCAGTTTCTGCGTTAAACCCGAGGCAGAAGTTCAAGTGGCCCAGGAATGGATTGTCCCCATTCCTGAACCCTCCACTGTTCACCTCACTGTAACAGAAGACATCACCAACCTGCAAAAGTATGTGACTTACTTTGGATATAAAATTCCCCCTCTACCCGAACATCTTACCATCCTACTTAAAGCTGTAGAGATTTCACAAAATCATTTCTACACCCTGGAACAGAAAACAGTTGAAATAGGGGCAGAGATTTTGGATATAGTAGTTCCACCCTGGTGGGATTTTTGCGAGAATATAGAGGTGCCTTCCTGGATCAAGATGGCTTCCCATCTTTTGGCGGTCTGCCAGCTCGGGATAGTTCTCTACCTGCTGTGTATAAAGTGCCGGGGAAGGGACGGGGAGCTCCGTTCCATACACGAAGGGACTTGGGAAGTGCATCAAAATAAAGGCTATGGCCAGGGATGGAACGAGCCTTGAATTTTGTCTTTTAATAAAAATTTTGTATGTGTGTTGTGTCATTTTTATGATGTGTATGATGTGTTTTTCCAAGCTGTGCAGGGGTGTCGGACCCTCTCCGTGCTTGGATGTGAAATAAAGATTGATTCTTACCTGTATACCTGAAACAACACTTTTAAAAGGGGAATGTATGTTTCGGTTTTTAGTTTAGGTAATACAGGGGAGGTTGGTTATCGGGGATCAGAAATTTTGCTCACCTGTTAATGATTCTAATTCAGTTTTAGTATCAAAGTGGGGGATGTAGGCTTCGCAAAATCCCCGAGAAACTCGAACAGAACCCTAAGTGAAGTGATTTTTAAAGATCACAAGAAGAAAACCCTGAGGGAAATGACTTTTCGAATCTTACTGTTGGGAAAGACACCATTCACAGACACACAGGCTGCAGAGGGGCGTGGCCACGCAGTGTAGTAAGCTGTCTGCAGTGTGTTTGCACTGCCTTTCCTATCAAGAAGGAAAAGACAAAACCAAACGCCTCAGAACACAAAAGACAATATGAATATTCCAAGAGCTCTTTTGAAATCAACAAAACATTTAATACTTCATCAAAAACCAATCAACCAGGTATCCACACGACAGATTTAAAAGCCCACCAATAGACCTAGGACAATAGGGTTGAGATTTGGCGCGTAGAATAAGGCTGTGTTAAATCGGAAAACGATCAGGACATGTTTAACACTGAGCTAAAGACATCGGAACTGGCAAGCCGCCAAAACTAGACAATGGACTGTGCAAGGTTCATTTGCAACCTAAAGGAAACCGTTTTAGTAAGGGGTTTTTGGGCGCGAAAAAGACAGTATAATTGAAAGCCTGTCCCAAAACTCTTTCTCTTTCGGACTCGCTGCTCTCCCCCTGCTCCAGCAAAACCACGACAAGCCACGAGGAGGAAGGCCAACAAACAGACCAACACACAAGAAGAAACCAGAATGACTGCCTCAGTGACCATCGGACACCTCGCAGCAACAAGGGCCTTACGAAATCTTTTAATCAAAAGACTCTAAAATCCTGTTAAGGATTCGTTGGTGAGCATTATCCCTGATCTCCTGAAACCAAAAACCTAGCTAGATAGTGGGATCTTTGGGAGGGATAAGTTTTTTGTTTGGTATATTGTCATTCTCCCTCGCCTGTACCGTGTGCTCCCCAATCTGTGTTTAAGTATTAAGTGTGTTTTAAGTTTGTTATCTTTTTCATTTAATAAAGTAAAAATTATTTCATCACAACCTGTTGTCTACTGCAATTTTGTTCACAACCCCTAAATAAGTCCAAAGTCTAGGAACCAGGGGCGTGGGAGTGAGTCGAACCGCACACTGAGTCAGAAGGCTGACCCCACTACCACCCCCTGCAGCCCTGGATATTAACGGGGCGTGTTACGTAGGCGGGGTGGGCGGGGTTTCGGACAGTAAGCCAGAAGTCCGGGTTTCACTCCAGGCAGGTAAGACTGATTGACAGGCTTGGCTTCCAGTCGGGCGAGAAGGACTCCGGAGCAGGCCGCAGGAGCAGATAGGGCCGATGCATGAACTCCAGGGGTTGTTGATCCGGGTCCTGACGGGTTTCCATCTTGTACCTGGGGGCGGGCATGGCTTCCGTTAATCCCGGAAGTGCGCGTATTGTGATCGTTGCTGAGGTTTTAAAAGTTTTAAACTCCATCCCGAACCCAACCCACGCGTCTGTTGTGCTGAAATGTGACTCTTACTGTCATGGCTCAGAGACGGAGAATGTTTGATCAGTAATTTTCAGCCTCTTTTCCCTTCTCTTTTTTACAGTTAATTTAGTGGCGATTGTGATCCTCTCCCGGGGGAAATGTGGACTCTCCAGCTGCACCACTCGCTACCTGGTGGCCATGGCAGCGGCGGATCTACTGGTCATTATCACTGAGGTCATATTCTATCGGATCAATTATTATTATTTCCCAATGTGTTTCCTGGACATCACCACTGTGTGTAATGTCACCAAGGTCCTGACATGCGCAGCCACAGACTGTTCTGTCTGGTTCAGCGTCACTTTCACCTTTGATCGATTTGTGGCCATTTGTTGCCAGAAGCTGAAAACAAAATATTGCACCGAGAAAACTGCGGCTGTGGTTCTGGCAACAACCGGAATTCTGCTCTGTTTAAAAAACGTTCCCTTCTACTTTGCATATGAACCTGAAGAGATAATCGACAATGTACCGTGGTTCTGTTATGTAAAGACAAGCTATTTTATTGAGCCCGGATGGGTGGGATTTGGCTGGTTTGATATGATTTCAACCCCATTGCTCCCATTCGCTTTAATTCTGTTACTCAACGCTCTGACAGTCAGACACATTTTAGTGGCCAGTCGAGTCCGTAAGGGACTGAGGGGTGAGAGCAAGGGAGAGAATGGCAGTGACCCAGAGATGGGGAGCAGAAGAAAGTCTGTGATTTTACTCTTCACCATATCCGGCAGCTTCATACTGCTGTGGCTGATAGCTGTTGTCGATTTCTTATATTATAACATTGCAGGAACAGATCCCAAAGATTACAATGAGTCTTTATATATCTTTCAACAATTTCAACAGGAAATATGCTGATCAATTTCAGTTGCTGCACAAACACATTTATTTATGGGGTGGCCCAGTCCAAGTTCAGAGGGCAGTTCAAGGGCGCGGTGAAATATCCGGTTTCCTCAATTATTCAATTAATTAAGGCAGAACAACTGAGCGCAGCCCAGAGGCGGGTCCCATTGTTTCCAGCCCAGGAATGTAATACAAAGCCCCAGACTTCCAGCAACTGAATTACACCAGGAATCGCTGGTGATCTGAAAATACAACCAGCGGCTGGACACGCACTGTGTTTAGGACACGGCACAATTTCTGACTGACAGTTCCCACATTGTCTTTCGGGACAGGACCACAATATGCTGCATTCAATACGAGCGCTTCTGTAAAGAGTCACTTCAGCTATTTAGTGAAGCAATTCATTAGAAGCTTCCAGAGTAAGAAACCCATCAATAGGTAGGCAGAATGAGCAGAGCTGCCGTTCAGAGGATTACATTACCCAGAATATAAAGCCCGCAATATGCCATTCGGCCCAACTAGTCTGTGTTGGTGTTTATGCTCCACATGAGTCTCCTCCCATTGCATCTACCTCGTCTGAGCCTATCAGTCTCCATTTCTATTCCCTTTCTCTCATTTATTCGATTGGTTTCCTTTTGAAAGCTTTTAAGCTCTTTGCCTCCGCCATTTCCTGTGGCAGCGAGTTCCAGATTCTAAATTATCTGATTTAATGAATACCTCCTTATTTCCCTATTGGATTTATTAGTAACTATTTTGATTTTATGGCCCCTAGTTTTGGATTCTCCCACAAGTCGAAATATTTTCTCCACATCGACCCTGTCCAAAACATTCTTAGTTTTAAAGATCTCTATCAGGTGACCTCTAAGTCTTCTTTGTTCCAAGGAAAAAATCCCAAACTTGTTGAATCTTTCTCGATAAGTGTAATCTCTCAGTTCTGCTCCCATCCGTGTACATCTTTGTTGCACTTTCTCCAATGCTTTTTTTTATAGTATGAAGACCATGACTATGCAGAGTACTCGAAGTGAGACCTGACTTGGGTCCTGTACAAGTTGAACACAACTTCACTACTTTTGAATTCTATGCCATTAGAAATAATGCCCTTTGTTTTCTTATGCCTGTTTAATTGTGTTGCCGACCTGCGATTGTGCTTTTAATGATTTGTTTCTCTGTATCTCCATATCCCTTTGCTCGTCTCCACCATTTAGTTTCTTATTTTCTGACGTTTAAGTCATGTTTCTGTTTTTCTCACCAGAGTGAATCTCCTCACATTTATCTATGTTAAAGCATTATTGGGTTATATTCTCATGGCTAAAACAGCTCACTATTTAAAGATCACCCAGGAACGCAAAGATAACCCCAGCTTCACTTCTCCGACACAAACAGTCTTATTGAACCTCCCTCGCCGGACTCCTCCAACCTCACCGGCAGCATTAAGTGCGAGGAGCTCACGAAGATCGAGATTATCCGTTCTGCTGCCTCTGCCAATTCCCTCCCTTCCCCGAGCTGATCGGGACAATCTTTTACAAATGTTCCCCGCTGCTCTTGCTCTGACCCCATGTCTTTCACCAGATTCCTTCCAATCTCCTGCACTGCTCTCTCCGACCTCATCTTGTTCATGAGATCCACCTGCTGCTCCCTCTATCCTATACAGATCAGAATGTAGAAGACTCAATTTACCTTCCTGGGCCCTATGTTAGCTGATATTGTTAACAGATGCCTCTGCTCAGATTTTGCCCCCTTTAAAACTGCTGCCGTCGCCCATCCCCAAAGTAAAACACACTTGACCGCTCCGTCCTTGAAAATAATGCCCCATTTCCAACCTCATTTTCCTCTCCAAAGTCGTTGGGCGTGTTGTCGCTTCCCATATCAGCGCCCATCTTTCCCGCTATTCTATGTTTGAATCCCTCCAATCAGGTTCCTGGCCCGGCCATTGAGAAATTCACAAATGACATTCATTGTGACTGGCCTTTGTAATCTATCCCTTCTTATCTTTGTCGACCTATCTGCAGCCTTTGAAACAGTTGAAAACAATATGCTCCGCCAACGCTTCTCCTCCGTCATCCAACTGGATGGGACTGCACTCGCCTGGTTCCATTCTTATCTATCTCTCCACTCCCGCATCGTTGCCACTGGACTCTCTTTCTCTCTCCACGGATGCTGCCTGGCCTGCTGAGTTTTTCCAGCGTTTTCTGTTGTTATTTCGTTGCCACTGGAGTCCCGCAAGGATCTATCTTCGGCCTTCTCCTAATTATCATCCAATAGCTGCCCCCCGGCCACATCATTCGAAAGCTCAACGTCAGGTTCAACAGGTAGGACACTCAGGTCTACCTGACCAGCAACTCTTTGCACCCCTCCTCTGTCTCTGAATTGTCACACTGCTTGTCCGACATCCAATATTGCTTAATCAGAAATGTCCTAAACTGAATATCGAGAAATACTTAGGGCCATTGTGTTTGGTCCTCGCAAGAATCTCCTTTCCCCGAACACCGGTTACATCCCTGGCAACTGTATTAAACTGAGCAAGACCGTTGTCAACCTTAGTGTCGTGTTTGACCCCGAGATGAGTTTCCGACGACATATCGGCTCCAGCACCAAGATTGCCGACTTCCACCTCCATAACATCGCTCGACTCTGAACCTGCCACAACTTATCTGCTGCTGAAAACCTCACCCTTGCCTATGTTACTCTAGACATGTCTATTGCAATGCTCTCCTGGCCGGCATCCCAACATCCACCCTATATCTTGGTCAACTCCAAAACTCTGTTGCCCGTATCTGAACTCCCAGGAAATCTCGTTCAGCTACCACCTCTGTGCTTGATGACCTTCACTGTATTCATGTCCAGAAAAGCCTCAATTTTAAAAATCTCATCCTTATTTTCAAATCCCTCTTGCGTTCGCGCCTCCCTATCTCTGTAGCTTCATCCAGCCACATGCTTTTGAGATCTCTGCACTCTGCCAATTCTGGCATAATGCTCATTGGCTACCGTGCCTTCAGCTGCCTTGGATCTAAGCTCTGGGATTCCCTTCCTAAACGTCTCCTCCTCTCTCTCTTTTTTAAGATGTGCATAAGAACCTACATCTTTGATCAAGCTTTTCTTCATGCGTCCTGATATCCCCTTCTGTGATTCGGTGTGAAAAATGTCTCTTATTGTTATCGCTCTTGTTATGCACCTTGGGACGTTCCACTACACTAAATGCGCTATATCAATTAATGTTACGGTTATAAAGTTCACTTGCACTTAACTGCCCAGTCTGCAAGTTGTCTGATGTATAATGTGGGATGTTTTTTAGGGAAATCTTTCCTCTTTTTTGAAAAAACAAATCAGTAAAAAAAAACAAAGAACAATTAATAAAGGCATTCATATCCAACTGAAGTTTTTATTGGAATATCCTCAGAAAAGATGCAGGTTTATTGCAGAGTAGCAATCTTGCTTGCCACTTGGTGCTGCTGCTTTTCGAAGAAGTTACTTACTTTTTCTAAAGGAGCCATTGCCCTCTTTGCTTCGGACTATTTCTGTGCCTCGCAGTATCTAGTTGTGCTTCTAACATTCTCGACTCCTCATCACCCCACCTAACATACCCTGCTCCTTCCCACCTTATCTAAAATCCTCAGCTCCTCCCCAACCCACGTAATATCCTCAGCTCCTCCACACCACATCTAATATTCTCAGATCCTCCCCACCCCACCGAATATCCTCAGCTCCTCCCCAACCCACCTAATATCCTCAACTTCTCCACACCCCACCTAATATCCTCAGCTCCTCCCCACCCCACCTAATATCCTCAGCTCCTCCCCAACCCACCTAATATCCTCAGCTCCTCCCCACCCCAACTAATATTCTCAGATCCTCCCCACCCCACCTAATATCCTCAGCTCCTCCCCAACCCACCTAATATCCTCAGCTCCTCCCCACCCCACCTAATATTCTCAGATCCTCCCCACCCCATCTAATATCCTCAGCTCCTCCCCAACCCACCTAATATCCTCAGCTCCTCCCCACCCCACCTAATATTCTCAGATCCTCCCCACCCCAACTAATATCCTCAGCTCCTCCTCACCACACCTAATATCCTCAGCTCCTCCCCACTCCACCTCATATCCTCAGCTCCTCCCCACCCCACCTAATATCCTCAGCTCCTCCACACCCCACCTAATATCCTCAGCTCCTCCCCACCTCACCTAATATCCTCAGCCCCTCCTGAACCCACCTAATATCCTCAGCTTCTCCCCATCCCACCTAATATCCTCAGCTCCTCCTCACCCCACCTAATATCCTCAGCTCCTCCCCACCCCACCTAATATCCTCAGCTCCTCCCCACCCCACCTAATATCCTCAGATCCTCCCCACCACACCTAATATCCTCAGCTACTCCCCACCCCACCTAATATCCTCAGCTCATCCACACCCAACTTAATATCCTCAGTTACTCCCCACCCCATCTAATATCATCAGCTCCTCCCCACCCCACCTAATATCCTCAGCTCCTCCTCACCCCACCTAATATCCTCAGCTCCTCCTCACCCCACCTAATATCCTCAGCTCCTCCCGACCCCTCCTAATATCCTCAGCTCCTCCACACCCCACCTAATACCCTCAGCTCCTCCCCACCCCACCTAATATCCTCAGCTCCTCCCCACCCAGCTAATCTGCTCTGGTCCACCCCATCCCGCCTAATATCCTCAGCACCACCCCACACCCCAACTAATATCCTCAGCTCCTCCCCAACCCACCTAATATCCTCAACTTCTCCACACCCCACCTAATATCCTCAGCTCCTCCCCAACCCACCTAATATCCTCAGCTCCTCCACACCACATCTAATATTCTCAGATCCTCCCCACCCCACCTAATATCCTCAGCTCCTCCCCAACCCACCTAATATCCTCAGCTCCTCCCCACCCCACCTAATATTCTCAGATCCTCCCCACCCCAGTTAATATCCTCAGCTCCTCCCCAACCCACCTAATATCCTCAGCCCCTCCCCACCCACCTAATATTCTCAGATCCTCCCCACCCCACCTAATATCCTCAGCTCCTCCCCAACCCACCTAATATCCTCAGCTCCTCCCCACCCCACCTAATATTCTCAGATCCTCCCCACCCCACCTAATATCCTCAGCTCCTCCCCACCCCACCTAATATCCTCAGCTCCTTCCCACCCCACCTCATATCCTCAGCTCCTCCCCACCCCACCTAATATCCTCAGCTCCTGCACACCCCACCTAATATCCTCAGCTCCTCCCCACCTCACCTAATATCCTCAGCCCCTCCTGAACCCACCTAATATCCTCAGCTTCTCCCCATCCCACCTAATATCCTCAGCTCCTCCTCACACCACCTAATATCCTCAGCTCCTCCCCACCCCACCTAATATCCTCAGCTCCTCCCCACCCCACCTAATATCCTCAGCTCATCCACACCCCACTTAATATCCTCAGTTACTCCCCACCCCATCTAATATCGTCAGCTCCTCCCCACCCCACCTAATATCCTCAGCTCCTCCTCACCCCACCTAATATCCTCTGCTCCTCCCGACCCCTCCTAATATCCTCAGCTCCTCCACACCCCACCTAATATCCTCAGCTCCTCCCCACCCCACCTAATATCCTCAGCTCCTCCCCAATCCACCTAATAAACTCAGCTCCTCCCCACCCAGCTAATCTGCTCTGGTCCACCCCACCCCGCCTAATATCCTCAGCACCCCCCCACACCCCACCTAATAGCCTCAGCTCCTCCCCACCACACCTAATAAAATCAGCTCCTCCCCAACCCACCTAATATCCCCAGATCCTCCCCAGCACACCTAATATCCTCAGCTCCTCCCCACCCCACCTAATATCCTCAGCTCATCCCCACCCCACCTAATATCCTCAGCTTCTCCCCACCACACCTAATATACTCAGCACCTTTTCACCCCAACTAATATCCTCAGCTCATCCCCACCCCACCTCATATCCTCAGCTCCTCCCCACCACACCTAACATCCTCAGCTCCTCCCTACCCCTGCTAATATCCTCAGCTCCTCCCCACCCCACCTAATATCCTCAGCTCCTCCCCACCACACCTAACATCCTCAACTCCTCCCTACCCCTGCTAATATCCTCAGCTCCTCCCAACCCCACCTAATATCCTCAGCTCCTCCCCACCCCACCTAATATCCTCAGCTCCTCCCCACCCCACCTAATATCCTCAGCTCCTCCCCACCCCACCTAATATCCTCAGCTCCTCCCAACCCCACCTAATATCCTCAGCTCCACCCCACCCCACCTAATATCCTCAGCTCTTCCCCACCCCAACTAATATCCTCAGCTCCTCCCCAACGCACCTAATAACTTCAGCTCCTCCCCACCCCACCTAATATCCTCAGCTCCTCCCCACCCCACCTAATATCCTCAGCTCCTCCCCACCACACCTAATTTCTTCAGCGCCTCCCCACCCCACCTAATATCCTTATCTCCTCCCCACCCCACCTAATATCTTCAGCGCCTCCCCACCCCACCTAATATCCTCAGCTCCTCCCCACCCCATCTAATATCCTCAGCTCCTCCCCACCCCACATAATATCCTCAGCTCCTCCCCACCCCAACTAATATCCTCAGCTCCTCTCCACCCCACCTAATATCCTTAGCTCCTCCCCTCCCGAACTAATATCCTCAGCTCCACACACCCCAACTAATATCCTCAGCTTCTCCCCAACACATTTAATATCCTCAGCTCCTCCCCAACACATCTAATATCCTCAGTTCGTCCCAAGCCCAACTTAATCTCCTCAGCTTCTCTGCAATCCAACTAATGTCCACTGCTATCCTCAGCTCCTCTTACCCCACCTAATATCCTCAGCTCCACCCACCCCACCTAATATCCTCAGTTCCTCCCCACCTCCCCTAATATCATCAGCTCTTCCCCACCCCAACTAATATCCTCAGCTCCACCCACCCCACCTAATATCCTCAGCTCCTCCCCACCCCACCTAATAAACTCAGCTCCTCCCCTCCCCACCCCACCTAATATCCTCAGCTCCTCTCCACCCCACCTAATATCCTCAGCTCCTCCCCTCCCCATCTAATATCTTCAGATCCTCACCACTCCAACTAGTATTTTCGGAGCCTCCCCACCCACCTAATATTCTCCGCTGCACCCCAACTGCACTTGACATCTTCAACATCTTTCCACTTATCTCTGCATGCAGTCTCCAGCTGCCAATCACACACTGTCTACCCAGTAACTTCCAGGGAACTGCCTGAACGTCTCTCTGCCTGCATTCTGCAGCTTTCAATCCAGTGGATGGGATGGGATATCACAGATTGCCAATCAGAAAGAACAAGAAAACCGAACTTTCAATTCTTTGCAATTCGATGTAAGAGCAGGAATTCCATAATGTTCCCTGGATGAGCGTGTGTGAAATTTCCCGAACCAATGAAAGTCATTGCTCTGTACGGGGGTCGAGCCCTCGACCTAGGCGTTGATACAAACTGAGCTCACAACTCCCGGGAACTGTCAGAGAAATCACGGCACTGATTTCTCTGCACACAGTCTGCAGCTATCAATCACACACTCTCTGCCCGGGAACTTTCAGAGAACTTGTTGCTCTTAGATAGTATTACATAGAACTGACCAACAGTTTTGGTCGTTTTACCTGATGAAGAATTTGCGTGACGTCATGTGGGCAATGTTAGTGGCACGTCATCTCGGCCAGCTTTGTATGACGTCATGACGGTCAAGTTTGTGTGACGTGCCTAGAACGTTACTTATTTTTTTGATGATATCTACACAAAAAGTTATTTTTTTAATACAGCTGTTCATGTAATCTTGTTAATGTAAATTGTCATTGAAATATTTTAATAAAACTTACCCCTTGCAATATTCAGTCATTTCAAATACATTACCCGATCCATATCAAACTCAACATCATCTCTTACTCACCACAGACGCAAAGCTCTGTACAGCTCTGCTTCAGTGGGGACTTGATTCCCAGGGATGGGCAGTTCCGCGCTGTCTGAGGCGGCATTCGCTGCTTTCCGCCGGCAGTGGGTGATGGGACAGAGCGGGGCGGGACAGGCGGTCTGAGAGACGTCAAGGGGCGAGACAGAATGGAGGAGAACGTGAGAGAAATAGAAAGGTGGAGAAACAGATCGAGAGAGACGGACGGAGAGACAGATAGAGACAGACAGGGGAGACAGACGTGGGAGACAGAATGAGAACAGATGGGGTTGAAACACAGATAGAGAGCTTTGTAGATGGTGGAAAAGACATTGTGGGACACTTGCTGCAGAATACCCAGCCTCTGACCTGCTCTTCTAACCACAGTGTTTCTATGGCTGTTCCAGTTAAGTTTCTGGTATATGGTCACCCCCAGGATGTTTATGGTGGGGGATTCGGTGATGGCAATGCCGGTTAATGTTAAGGGGCGGTGGTTATCCTGTCTCTTGTTAGAGATAGTCATTGCCTGGAATCTGTGTGAAGCGAATGTGACTTGCCACTTATCAGCCCACGCCTCAATTTCTTCAAGTTCTAGCTGCATGCAGTCTTGGAATGATTCATCATCTAGTTTGAGGGCGTGATTTGGTTTGAGGGGTTGCATTAGTTCGAGGTGCTGTATTAGTTTGACATGCTGTATTAGTTTCAGGTGCTGTATCAGTTTGAAGGGCTGCATCAGTTTGAGGTGCTGTATTAGTTTGAGGGGCTGTATCAGTTTGAGGGGTTGCATAAGTTCGAGGTGCTGTATTAGTTTGGGGTGCTGTATTAGTTTGAGGTGCTGTATTAGTTTAAGAGGCTGTATTAGTTTGAGGGTCTGTATTAGTTTGAGGTGCTGTATCAGTTTGAGGTGCTGTATTAGTTTTAGGGGCTGTATTAGTTTGAGGGGCTGTATTAGTTTGAGGGGCTGTATTACTTTGAGGTGCTGTATTAGTTTGAGGATCTATATCAGTTTGAGGTGCTGTATTAGTTTGAGGGGCTGTATTATTTTGAGGGGCTGTATTAGTAAGAGGTGCTGTATTAGTTTGAGGTGCTATATTAGTTTGAGGTACTGTATCAGTTTGAGGTGCTGTGTCATTTTGAGGGGTTGCATTAGTTCGAGGTGCTGTATTAGTTTAAGGGGCTGTATTAGTTTAAGGGGCTGTGTTTGCTTCTGTTGTGTGTCTGATTGAGGATTCTGAGGTGCTATAGCATTGTGAGTTGCTGTTTTAGTGTTAGACGCTTAATTTTTTCGAGGTCCTGTATTAGCTTGAGGGGCTGTATTAGTTTGGTTATTTATATTAGATGTAGCAGTTTCATTAGTTCGAGGGGGGATATTGGTTTGCGATTCTGTATTAGTTTGAGGAGCAATCGAAAAGAAATTCCACTTAAAATGCTTAAATGAATGGCCACAGTTAAAGAGTGCAGCCACATCCCGGAGCGCTGCAGAGCAGCCCTGAGAGAGACACTCTAACATTTGGAATTTAATTACTGAATGGCCACAGCAGAGTGAAAGTCATCACTGAACAATATGAGATCTAGGTATGGGCCTGATGGTGTTTGAAACAACAAACCCATTGCTGGGAGAATACAGCTGCGAAATTCCATTATTTAATTAATGTGATCAGAATTTTTCAGTCTTTGGGACTTTCAATTTCAATCTCAGCAATAAATATATTCTATCGCATCAGGGACTTAACTCGGCTGTCGAAATCTGTTTGTTCCAATTTAAAAAAAAATAACTATTTTGAACGATGTTGCAACCTCAATGTCCCAGTGGAGATCCCGCAGGGTATAAGTTAAAGGCTCTGGGAATGTCCTGCTGCAGAGTTTAATTCAGAGAGATTGCCTGCAGCACGAAGGGACACATCGCTTCACACAGAAAATGCATCGACCAATACAACATGTCCGGAACATATACTACCCTATCCGAGCCGTCATTGGTGTACCCAGTAAGTGACTATAATCATTAAAGTTGTGTAAATCAGTGTGTGAGCTAGTCTCTGGTTTTGCTATGTGACTGATGATGTTACATGCTGATGTACTTGTCACCGTTATACAGTCACTCGATCAGTGATATCATTCTGTTAAGTCAAATGTCTTGAATTATCTGTGCAGCTTTATTCCATTGTCTCAACTGAAAACAAACCTCTGGTTGTAACTCACAGGGTCGCGGATTATCAAGTTATTGCATTTAATAGAATATCGTGTAGTGTAGAATCAGATAATCAGTGCGGCAGCTCTGTGAGAGAAGGTATTAGTGGGAGTGTCTGTCACTGCAAAACTGTACTGAGTGTTGGTCACTAAACGGAGAGGAACATTTGACCCCAGTGGCCATGTATTACTGGGAGTATCTCTCACTGTCGAATTGTACTGAGTTTGGGTCACTAACCGGAGTAGAACACCTGACCCCAGTGGCCATGTATTACTGGGAGTATCTTTCACTGTAGAACTGTACTGAGTGTGGGTCGCTAACCGGAGTGTAACACCTGACCCCAGTGGCCATGTATTACTGGGAGTATCTTTCACTGTAGAACTGTACTGAGTGTGGGTCGCTAACCGGAGTGTAACACCTGACCCCAGTGGCCATGTATTACTGGGAGTATCTTTCACTGTAGAACTGTACTGAGTGTGGGTCACTAACTGGAGAGGAACACCTGACCCCAGTGGAAATGTATTACTGGGAGTATCTACACTGTAGAACTGTACTGAGTGTGGGTCACTAACTGGAGAGGAACACCTGACATCAGTGGAAATGTATTACTGGGAGTATCTGTCACTGTAGAACTGTACTGAGTGTGGGTCACTAACCGGAGGGAAACATAAGAACATAAGAAGTAAGAGCAGGTGTATGCCATGCGGCCCCTCGAACCTGATCCACCATTCAAGAAGATCATGGCTGATCATCGACCTCAACTCCACTTTCCCGCACGGTCTCCATATCCCTTGATTTCGCTGGAGTCCAAAAATCTATCTATCTCAGCCTTGAATATACTCAAAGACTCAATATTCACAGCCCTCTGGGGCAGATAATTCCAAAGATTCACAATCCTCTGAGTGAAGAAATTCTTCCTCATCTCAGTCTTAAAGGTCAACCCCTTATCGTGAGACTATGCCCCCTAGTTGTAGACATTACAGCCAGGGAAACAGCCTCTCAGCATCTACCCTGGCAATTCCCTTCAGAATCTTGCATGTTTCAATGAGATCACATCTCATTCTTCTAAACTCCAGAGAATTTAGGCCCATTCTATACATTATCTTATCATAGCACAGCCCTTTCATCACAGGAATCAATTTAGTGAATGTTCCTTGCACCGCCTTCAAGGCAAGTATATCCTTCCTTAGATAAGGAGACCAGAACTGTGCACAGTTCTCCAGGTGTGGTCTCACCAAGTCTTTGTACAATTGTAGCAAGACTTCCTTACTCTTATACTCCAACCCCCTTGCAATAAAGGCCAACATGCCATTTTCCTTTCTCATTGCTTGCTGCACCTGCTTGCTCGCTTTCTCAGTTTACTGCACGAGGACACCCACATCTCTCTGAACAACAACGTTTGAAAGTTTCTCACTATTTAAATATTCTGTTTTTCTATTCTTCCTACCAAAGTGAACAACCTCACATTTCCCTACATTATACTCCATCTGCCAACTTACTGTCCATTCATTTATTCTATCTATATCCCTTTGCAGACTCCTCACAGCTTACTGTCCTACCTAGCTTTGTAACATCAGCAAACCTGGATACATTACACTCGGTCTATTCATCTAGATCATTAATATAGATTGCAAATAGCTGAGGCCCCAACACTGATCCTTGCGGATCCCCACTAGCGACAGCCTGGAAAACCCAGTATAACACATCTACTGGTTCCCCCTGATCTATCCTTCTGGTTTCATCCTCCAAAATCCTTAATAAATTTGTCAAACATGATTTCCCTTTCATAAAACCATGCTGTCTCCGCCTAATCATTTTATGATTTTCTAAGTGACTTGATACCACTGCCTTAACAATGGATTCCAGCATTTTCCGGACGACTGGTGTCAGTGGTCATGTATTACTGGGAGTATCTGTCACTGTTGAATTGTTGAATTGTACTGAGTGTGGGTCACTAACAGGAATGGAACAAATTGGTTCAGTTTTAAAATCATTGTATCAAATGACAGAGCTCACCCTCCTTGTAACTGCCTTTGTTTTTGGAATCAATGAGAAAGGGGAAGATTTTCACTGTTGCTTGAGGATGTTTTGAAATTATAACCTCGGACCCGAACCCCAGCACAACGGATTTTGGTGTAAAATCCCGGCCTTAATGTTTGGCCACAGACACGGAGAATGCTTGATCAGGAATTTCCAGTCACTTTTCCCTTTCTTTTTTCACAGTTAATTTAGTGGCGATGGTGATCCTGTCTCGGGGAAAGTGCGGACTCTCGACCTGCACCACTCGCTACCTGGTGGCCATGGCAGCGGCGGATCTCCTGGTCATTGTCACTGATGTCATACTGAGGCGGATCAGATGGTATTATTTCCCAGATTCTTTCCTGGACATCACCCCTGTGTGTAGTGTTATCCTTGTCCTGTCCGGTTCGGCCACAGAATGTTCTGTCTGGTTCACCGTCGTTTTCACCTTTGATCGATTTGTGGCCATTTGTTGCCAGAAGCTGAAAACAAAATATTGCACCGAGAAAACTGCGGCTGTGGTTCTAGTAACAACCTGCATTCTACTCTGTTTAAAAAACGTTCCATTCTACTTTACACGCGAACCTAGAAGGATAATCGACAATGTACCGTGGTTCTGTAGAACAATCCCAAGCTATTATACTGAGCCCGGATGGGTGGGATTTGACTGGTTTGATTCGGTTTTAACCCCATTGCTCCCATTCGCTTTAATTTTGTTGCTCAACGCTCTGACAGTCAGACACATTTTAGTGATCAGTCGAATCCGTAAGGGACTGAGGGGTGAGAGTAAGGGAGAGAATGGCAGAGACCCAGAGATGGAAACGAGAAGGAAGTCTGTGATTTTACTCTACACCATATCCGGCAGCTTCATACTTCTGTGGTTGGCAAATTTTATATATTTATTTTATTATAGCATTTCAGGAAAATATACTTACAATATTTATTTTTATAACCTTCAACAAGTTGGATATATGCTGCGGAATTTAAGTTGCTGCACAAACACATTTATTTATATGGTGACCCAGTCCAAGTTCAGAGAGCAGTTCAAGAACGTGGTGAAATATCCACTTACCTCTATTATTCAATTAATTAATAATCAGAACAACTGAGCGCAGCCCAGAGGCGGGTCCTAGTGTTTCCGGTCCATGGATGTAATATTTAGCCCCAGACTGCCATACACTGAATTACACCAGGAATCGCTGGTGATCTGCGAGGCAAGCACTGTGTTTAGGGCACGGCACTATTTCTGACTGACAGTTCGCAAATTGTCTTTCGGGACAGGACCAATACATAGATACATAGATACATAGAAGATAGGAGCAGGAGTAGGCCATCCGGCCCTTCGAGCCTGCTCCGCCATTTAATGAGATCATGGCTGATCCTCCAATTCAGTATCCCGTCCCCGCCTTCTCTCCGTAACCCTTAACCCCTTTTGCCTGTAGAAATATATCTAATTCCCTCTTAAATATATTTAATGAGCTGGCGTACACTGCCCTCTGTGGCAATGAGTTCCACAGGTTCACCACCCTCTGAGTGAAGAAATTCCCCCGCATTTCTGTCCTAAATGGTTTAGCCCTTATCCTTAAATTATGTCCTCTAGTTCTGTTCTCACCCGCCAAGGGAAACATTCCTTCTGCATCTAGTCTGTCTAGACCTGTCAGAATTTTATACACTTCTATGAGGTCCCCTCTCAATCTTCTAAACTCCAGTGTGTACATCCCTAAACTACATAGTCTCTCCTCATAGGTCAATCCCGCCATTCCTGGTATCAGCCTGGTGAATCGCCGCTGCACCCCCTCCATGGCAAGAACATCTTTCCGCAGATGAGGCGACCAAAACTGTACACAGTACTCGAGGTGTGGTCTCACCAGTGCCCTGTACAGCTGCAGCAAGGTATCCCTGTTCCTGTATTCCAACCCTTTTGCTATGAAGGCCAGCATACCGTTTGCCTTCTTGATCGCCTGTTGCACCTGCATGCTCGCCTTCAGTGACTGGTGTACAAGAACACCCAGGTCTCTCTGTACTTCCCCCTCTCCCAATTTATTGCCATTTAAATAATAATTTGCCCTCCCGTTCCTGCACCCAAGGTGGATAACTTCGCACTTGTCCACATTATAGTGCATCTGCCATTTATCCGCCCAATCACCCAGTCTGTCCAAATCGCTCTGGAGCTTCCTGGTCTCCTCCTCTGAGCCCACCCCCCCTCCTAGTTTAGTGTCGTCTGCAAATTTGGAAATGCTGCATCCGACTCCCTGATCCAGGTCATTAATGTAAATTGTGAACAGCTGGGGACCCAGGACAGATCCCTGCGGTACCCCACTTGTTACTGCCTGCCATTCAGAAAATGAGCCGTTTATTCCAACTCTCTGTTTTCTATCTGACAGCCAGTTCTCTATCCACGTCAATACTTTCCCCTTTATCCCATGAGCTTCAATTTTCCCTGCTAATCTTTTATGTGGGACCTTATCGAAGGCCTTTTGGAAGTCCAGGTACACCACATCTACTGGCTCTCCCCCATCTATTTTACCAGTTACTCCCTCAAAAAATTCCAATAGATTAGTCAAGCACGATTTACCCTTTGTAAATCCATGTTGACTCTGTCCTATCCTGTCCCCATTTGCTAAGTGCTCCGCTATTTCATCCTTAATGATGGACTCCAGCATTTTGCCCACAACTGATGTAAGGCTTACAGGTCTGTAATTACCTGCTTTTTCCCTACCCCCCTTTTTGAATAGTGGGGTAACGTTAGCTACCCTCCAATCCATGGGCACTGTTCCCGAGTCTAATGAATTCTAATAGTTCCATGGATTCCGTCTGAGCTCTTCTGTAAAGAGTCACTTCAGCTATTTAGTGCAGCAATTGATTTGCAGCTTTCCAGAGTAAGAACTTCGACAATAGCTAGGCAGACAGTGCTGAACTGCCGTTTATTGGATAACATTACATCGATTATACAGCTAGAAAAAAACATTCGGCCAAAGTAGTCTGTGCGAGTGTTTATTCTCCACACGAGTCTTTCAGCATTTCTTCCTATTCCATTTTCTCTCATGTACTCGTCTAATTTCCCTTTAATAGCATCTAAGCTATTTGCCTCAACCATTTGCTGTGGTAGTGAATTCCACATTAAAAACACTTTCTGAGAAATGATATTACTCCTTATTTGCCTATTGGATTTATTATTAACTATCTTGTATATTTGGACACCAGTTTTAATTCTCCCACAAGTGGAAAAGTTCTCTCCACAGCCATACATAATTTACAGGCTCTCTGTCAAGGCTCCTCTAAGTCCCCTCTCTGCTAAAGCATAATGGCCCAACCTGTTCAATCTTTCCCGATATTTATGACTATCTTAAATCCATGGCCAAGAGTTCTGATCTCTCCCGCACGTGGAAACACCTTCTCTACGTCTGCCCTATCGAACCATTTCATATTCTTAAAGAGCTCTATCTGCTCATCCCTCAGTCTTCTCCTAGCTAAACAAAAGAGCCCCAGCCTGTTCAATCTTTCCTGATAGGTATAACCTCCCAGTTCTGGTATCATTCTAGTAAATCCTTTTTGCACCTTCTCCTGTACCTCTATGCCCTTTTTATAAGATGGCGACCAGACATGTTTGCAATACTCTAACGGTCTAACCATGTTTCTAGACAAGTTTATCATAACGTCTCTGCTTTAAAATGCTATCCCTCTAGAAATGAACCCCAGTGCTTTCTTTGTGTTATGGCCTTATCAACCTGCATTGCTACTTTTAGTGATTTGTGTAATTGTACCATCACAACCATATGTTCCTCAACCCCATTTAGACACTTATTTTTCAATTATTATGTGAACTCCTTATACTTCTTATTGAACTGCAAACCCTCACACTTCTCCATATTGAATTTCCTTTTCCAATTACAAGCCCATTCTGCAAATTTATTAACATCTTCCTGTATTCTGTCGCAGCCCTCCTCTGTATTAACTGGAAAGCCTCATTTTCATGGCAGCGAGAAACTTGAAATTGCTCTTCCGATTCTCGAGTCCAAATTGTTTCAGTAAATCGGGAAGTAGAGTGATCTCACCATCGACCCTTGTGGAACACCGATTCACAATATTTGTTAACTTCGCTACTTTGAATTCTATAGCCTTAGAAATAAACCCCAGTTTATAGTTAGCATTTTAATTGATTTGCTGACCTTTGATACTGCTTTTAATTATTTGTTCAGCTGTATCCCTGGATCCCTTTGTTCTTCTGCCCCATTCACTTTCTTATTGTCTAAATTGTAGGTGATTATAGAATCATAGAATGTTACAGCGCAGAAGGAGTCCATTCGGCCCATCGTGCCTGTGCCGGCTCTTTGGTAGAGGGACCTAATTAAACCCACTCCTCAGCTCTTGCACCGGTATTTTTTTACATCAAGTATACATTCAAAATGCCTTTTGAATGTTAATATTGAATCTGCTTCCACCAACCTTTCAGGCAGTCCATTCCAGATCACAGCAACTCGGCTGTAAAATAAAGCTTCCACATGTCGTCTCTGGTACTTCTGCCACTGACTTTCAATCTATGTTCTCTGGTTACCGACCTACCTGCCACTGGAAACAGTTTATCCTTATTTACTGTGTCAAATCAATTTAAGATTTTGAACACCTCTATTGAATCTCTTCTGAATCTTCTCTGCTCAAAGGAGAACAATCCCAGCTACACTAGTCTCTCCACATAACTGATGTTGCTCATCCCTGTACTATTCTGGTAAATCTGTTCTGCTCACGCTCCAAAGCCTTGATATCTTTACTAAAGTTTGCTTCCCAGAATTGAACACAATACTCCAGCTGAAGCCTAACCAGTGTTTTATCAAGTTTTAGCATGAATTCCTTGCTTTTGTTCTCTATTGATCTTTTAATAACGCCAGGGATCTCACATAAGTTTTAACAGCCTTGTCAAGTTGTCCTGGCACCTTCAAACATTTATGTACATACACCCCAGATCTCTCTGATCAACATTGCGCTGACAATTGTGCCATTTAGTTCATACTGTATCCCCTCATGTATCCTAATAAAATGCATCACTTCACAATTCTCTGTGTAACATTTACTCTGCCTTGTTTTTGTCCATTTGAATCAGAGTTTGGTTTATTTAGTAAACGAAGGGGTTGGATTTGGTAGAAAAATCCATCAGGGAAGCGAGGCATCAGGTCAGGAACTTCTCTGAAGCTCTCGGGCCCTCCAGCCTAAGGAAAATTTTATGAGGTGCAAGACCCAGCCTAAATTGTTGGGGATTCAGGGTCTGTTTTAGGATCCTCAACAATTTAATTCTGTTAATGTAAAATATCCCAGTAAATTGAATAAGGATATAACTGTATATGCAGGAATGAGGTTCAGATTGAAGATGTAAATTGAATGTGTTTTTAACCGAAGATCAGCCATGAACTGATTGAATGGTAGAGCGGGCGTGAAGGGCCAATTGGCTTCCTGCTGCTCCGGTTTCTTATGTTCTTATTTTGCCCAGTCAGTCTATGTCCTCCTGAAGTCTGTTACTGTCCTCCTCATTGTGCACTGCAATTCCGAAATCCTTTTCATTTACAAACTACAAAATGATGTTGTGTACACCCAACTCTAGGTAATTAATATGCATCAAAAAGAACAGTACTCTAATGGTGAACCTGGGATACAACAATGTCCCACCAGTCTGAAAGACAACCGCTCACCACTACTCTCTGCCGACTGTCCCGTACCAAATTTTGTATCCATGCTGCCCAGTCCCTTTAATCCCTGCAATTTTACGAACAAGTCTATTACTTGGTACTTTATCAATCGCCTTTTGAAAATCCATCCACACAACGTCCATTGCACTACCCTCGTGATAAACTATTTCCAACCAAACGACATCACCGCGCATTCATCGAAGTTAATGTTCACTGGCCACTTAACAGCACAGTCTGCAAGTTTTCTAATGTCTAATGTGAGATGACCTTTAGAGAAATGTTTCTTTAATATATGAAGCGAAGCAGCAGTTGTATTGAATAAAAGCAATAATAATTAATAAAGGCAGACATCTACAACTTTGTGAGGTTTTGGAATTTCATCAGAAAGTCGGAAGATTTATTGTAGAGTAAACACTTTGCTTGTCACTTTGTACTGCTGCTATTCGAAGAAGTGGGTGAAGTTAGTATTTATTTCAAGTGACAGAACCGCTGTCCTATTTGCTGCAGCCTCTCTTTGAGACTTTCGAGATCTACTGACGCATCTAACTCCTCAGCTCCTCCGCACCAAACCTAATCTGGTCAACATCTCCCCACCCCACCTGATATCGTCAGCTCGTCCCCACACCACCGAATATCCTCAGCTCCTCCCCACCCCTACATAATATCCTCAAATCCTCCCCACCCCACCTAAAATCCTCAGCTCCTCCTGAAACTACCTAATATCCTCAGCTCTTCCTCGCCCCACCTAATATCCTCAGCACCTCCAGAAACCACCTAATATCCTCAGCTCTTCCCCACCCCAACTAATATCCTCAGCTCCTCCCCATCCCACCTAATATCCTCAGCTCCTTCCCACACCACTTAATATCCTCAGCTCATCCCCACACAACCTAATACCCTCAGCTCGTTCCCACCCCACTTAATATCCTCAGTTCCTTCCCACCCCACCTAATAACCTCAGCTCCTCCCCACCCCACCTAATATCCTCAGCTCCTCCCACCCCACCTAATATCCTCAGCTCCTCCCCACCCCACCTAATATCCTCAGCTCCTCCCCACCCCACCTAATATCCTCAGCTCCTCCACACCCCACCTAATATCCTCAGCTCCTCCCCACCCAACATAATATCCTCAGCTCCTCCCCACCAAACCTAATCTGCTCAGCTTCTCCCCACCCCACCTTGGATCGTCGACTCGTCCCCACACCACCTAATATCCTCATCTCCTCCCCAACCCCACCTAATATCGTCAGCTCCTCCTGAACCCACCTAATATCCTCAGCTCCTCCCCATCCCACCTAATATGCTCAGCTCCACAATACCCCACCTAATATCCTCAGCTCCTCCCTACCCCACCTAATATCCTCAGCTCCTCCCCATCCCACCTAATATCCTCAGCTCCTCCACACCCCACATAATATCCTCAGCTTCTTCTCACCCCACTTAATATCCTCAGCTCCTCCCCATCCCACCTAACATCCTCAGCTCCTCCACACCCCACCTAATATCTTCAACTCCTCCCCACCCCACCTAATATCATCAGCTCCTCCCCACCCCACCTAATATCCTCAGCTCCTCCCCAACCCCACCTAATATCCTCAGCTCCTCCTGAACCCACCTAATATCCTCAGCTCCTCCCCATCCCACCTAATATCCTCAGCTCCACAACACCCCACCTAATATCCTCAGCTCCTCCACACCCCACCTAATATCCTCAGCTCCTCCCCAACCCCACCTAATATCCTCAGCTCCTCCTGAACCCACCTAATATCCTCAGCTCCTCCCCATCCCACCTAATATCCACAGCTCCACAACACCCCACCTAATATCCTCAGCTCCTCCCCACCCCACCTAATATCCACAGCTCCTCCACACCCCACCTAATATCCTCAGCTCCTTCTCACCCCACTTAATATCCTCAGCTCCTCCCCACCCCACCTAATATCCTCAGCTCCTTCACACCCCACTTAATACCCTCAGCTCCTCCCCACCCCACCTAATATCCTCAGCTCCATCCCACCCCAGCTAATATCCTAAGCTCCTCCACACCCCAGCTAATATCCTCAGCTCCTGCCCACCCCACCTAATATCCTCAGCTCCTCCACACCCCACCCAATATCCTCAGCTCCTCCCCTCCCCACCTAATATCCTCAGCTCCTCCCCACCCCACCTAATATCCTCAGCTCCTCCACACCCCACTTAATATCCTCAGCTCCTCCCCAACCCCACCTAATATCCTCAGCTCCTCCTGAACCCACCTAATATCCTCAGCTCCTCCCCATCCCACCTAATATCCTCAGCTCCACAACACCCCACCTAATATCCTCAGCTCCTCCCCACCCCACCTAATATCCTCAGCTCCTCCCCATCCCACCTAATATCCTCAGCTCCTCCACACCCCACCTAATATCCTCAGCTCCTTCTCACCCCACTTAATATCCTCAGCTCCTCCGCATCCCACCTAATATCCTCAGCTCCTCCACACCCCACCTAATATCCTCAACTCCTCCCCACCCCACCTAATATCATCAGCTCCTCCCCACCCCACCTAATATCCTCAGCTCCTCCCCAACCCCACTTAATATCCTCAGCTCTTCCTGAACCCACCTAATATCCTCAGCTCCTCCCCATCCCACCTAATATCCTCAGCTCCACAACACCCCACCTAATATCCTCAGCTCCTCCCCACCCCACCTAATATCCTCAGCTCCTCCCCAACCCCACCTAATATCCTCAGCTCCTCCTGAACCCACCTAATATCCTCAGCTCCTCCCCATCCCACCTAATATCCTCAGCTCCACAACACCCCACCTAATATCCTCAGCTCCTCCCCACCCCACCAAATATCCTCAGCTCCTCCACACCCCACCTAATATCCTCAGCTCCTTCTCACCCCACTTAATCTCCTCAGCTCCTCCCCATCACACCTAATATCCTCAGCTCCTCCACACCCCACCTAATATTCTCAGCTCCTCCCCACCCCAATTAATATCATCAGCTCCTCCCCACCCCACCTATTATCCTCAGCTCCTTCTCACCCCACTTAATATCCTCAGCTCCTCCCCACCCCACCTAATATCCTCAGCTCCTTCACACCCCACTTAATATCCTCAGCTCCTCCCCACCCCACCTAATATCCTCAGCTCCATCCCACCCCAGCTAATATCCTAAGCTCCTCCACACCCCACCTAATGTCCTCAGCTCCTCCCCACCCCACCTAATATCCTCAGCTCCTCCACACCCCACCCAATATCCTCAGCTCCTCCCTACCCCACCTAATATCCTCAGCTCCTCCCCACCCCACCTAATATCCTCAGCTCCTCCACACCCCACTTAATATCCTCAGCTCCTCCCCACCGCACCTAATATCCTCAGCTCCTCCCCACCCCATCTAATATCCTCAGCTGCTCCCCACCAAATCTAATCTGCTCAGCTTCTCCCCACCCCACCTTGGATCGTCAGCTCGTCCCCACACCACCTAATATCCTCATCTCCTCCCCAACCCCACCTAATATCCTCAGCTCCTCCTGAACCAATCTAATATCCTCAGCTCCTCCCCATCCCACCTAATATCCTCAGCTCCACAACACCCCACCTTATATCCTCAGCTCCTCCCCACCCCACCTAATATCCTCAGCTCCTCCCCATCCCACCTCATATCCTCAGCTCCTCCACACCCCACCTAATATCCTCAGCTCCTTCTCACCCCACTTAATATCCTCAGCTCCTCCCCATCCCACCTAATATCCTCAGCTCCTCCACACCCCACCTAATATCCTCAGCTCCTCCCCACCCCAGCTAATATCATCAGCTCCTCCCCACCCCACCTAATATCCTCAGCTCCTCCCCAACCCCACCTAATATCCTCAGCTCCTCCTCAACCCACCGAATATCCTCAGCTCCTCTCCATCCCACCTAATATCCTCAGCTCCACCACACCCCACCTAATATCCTCAGCTCCTCCCCATGCCACCTAATATCCTCAGCTCCTCCCCATCCCAACTAATATCCTCAGCTCCTCCAGACCCCAGCTAATATCCTCAGCTCCTTCCCACACCACTTAATATCCTCAGCTCCTCCCCATCCCACCTAATATCCTCAGCTCCTCCACACCCCACCTAATATCCTCAGCTCCTCCCCACCCCACCTAATATCATCAGCTCCTCTCCACCCCACCTAATATCCTTAGCTCCTTCTCACCACACTTAATATCCTCAGCTCCTCCCCACCCCACCTAATATTCTCAGCTCCTTCTCACCCCACTTAATACCCTCAGCTCCTCCCCACCCCACCTAATATCCTCAGCTCCATCCCACTCCAGCTAATATCCTAAGCTCCTCCACACCCCACCTAATATCCTCAGCTCCTCCCCACCCACCTAATATCCTCAGCTCCTCCGCACCCCACCCAATATCCTCAGCTCCTCCCCACCCCACCTAATATCCTCAGCTCCTCCCCACCCCACCTAATATCCTCAGCTCCTCCACACCCCACCTAATGTCCTCAGCTCCTCCCCACCCCACCTAATATCATCAGCTCCTCCCCACCCTACCTAACATCCTCAGCTCCTTCTCACCCCACTTAATATCCTCAGCTCCTCCCCATCCCACCTAATATCCTCAGCTCCTCCACACCCCACCTAATATCCTCAGCTCCTCCCCACCCCACCTAATAACCTCAACTCCTCCACACCCCACCTAATACCCTCAGCTCCTCCCCACCCCACCTAATATCCTCAGCTCCACCCCACCCCAGCTAATATCTTAAGCTCCTCCACACCCCACCTAATATCTTCAGCTCCTCCCCACCCCACCATATATCCTCATCTCCTCCCCACCCCACCTAATATCCTCAGCTCCTCCCCACCCCTTCTAATATCCTCAGCTCCTCCACACCCCACCTAATCTCCTCAGCTCATCCCCACCCCATATAATGTGGTTATCTCATCCCCACCACATATAATATCCTAAGCTCCACCCCACCCCATCTTACATTCTCAGTTCCTCGCCACCCCAAATAACCCCCTCTGCTTTTCCCTACGTCACCTCTCCTTAGCTCCTCAGCACCCCAGCAAACATCCTCAGCTACTCCACAATGTTTTAATATTCTCAGCTCGTCCCCTCCTCGACCTAGTATTCTCAGCATCTCTCCACTAATCTCTGCATGCAGTCCGCAGCTGTCAATCACATACTCATTTCTCGGGAACGGTCAGGAAATGCCTGCCCGTGTTTCTGCCTACAGTCTGCAGCTGTCAATCACAGAGAACAAGAAAAACTACCTATCAACACTTTGCCATTCGATGTAGGTGCAGCAAGTTCTCTGACATTTCCCGTGAGGAGTGTGTGTGTTTAACAGCTGCAGACTGGGTGCAGAGAGATCACTGCTGGGGTTTCTCTGACAGTTCCCAGGAGTTCTCAGCTCAGTTTGTAACAATGCCAAGGTCGAGGGCTCGATCCCCGTACAGAGTAATGACATTCATTGGGGCGGAAAATGTCTTCAGATAAAAAAATGGATAGCTTGGAAAGGAATTCACAAAACACAGACTGAAAACCATTAATGTTATTGATATTTTTATTAAAGCGTTTCAATAAACCATTTACAGTATAAAAATTACATGGAAAGCTATATTAAAATAAAAACAGATTATATCCTAAAATAAAAATTTTCAGCCTTGAGACATGCATATATGGTCACCTCACGTAACTGCTTCATCAATGACCTTCCCTCCAACATCCTTCCTGTAATGTGTTGACCAGAACTGCATGACGTTTTCTAGCTGCGGCCTATCTAGTTTTATTTTGTTCAAGCATTCCCTCCTTGCTCTTATATTCAATACCTCGGCTAATGAAGGCAAGTATCCGGTATGCCTTTTTAACCACCTTATCTACCTGTCCTGCTACCTTCAGTCCAATTGGTGTATCATCTGCAAACATCTTAATCATACTTCCTACTTTCAAGTCCAAAACATTGATATATATCACAAAAAGCAAATGACCCAGTACTGAGCTCTGCAGAAACCCACTGGAAAAAGCATTCCAGGCTCAAAAGCACCCTTCGACCATGACCCTTTGTTTCCAGCCTCTGAACCAATTTTGGATCCAACTTCCCTCATTGCCTTGGATTTTATTTTGCTGACCATTCTGTCATGTGCGAACTTATCAAAAGCCTTGCTGAAATCCATATAGACTACATCAAACGCACTACCATCATCGACCATCCTTGTTACATCCTCAAAAAATAAGATCAAGTTAACATTGAGCTGCTTCTAGACAGACAGGGGAGACTGTTGGTAGGGCAGACGGCGGGGGGTGGGGGAGATAGTCAGACAGTGGGGGAGAAAATGCGTTAATCAGACGGGGAGACAGTCAGTGATTGACAGACAAGGAGGACAGGTGAAGGATGGCCGATAGAGACATAAGTGGAGTAATAGAGAACAAGTGACAGATGGGGAGAAGGACAGTGAGACAGGCGGGGGCGAGACAGAGAGAGAGAGACGGGGAGACTGACGAGATCAAAGAGAGGGAAGACAGAGAGAGACAGACGGGTGGGAGACAGACAGGGGGAGGCCGATGAGGGAGGGAGAAAGAGATAGATAGACGGAGAAGAAAAATGGAGTAGTCAGACCGTGGGAGAGAGATCGGAGAGACAGACATTGGGAGACAGAGTGAGACAGACAGACGTGGGAGACCGACGGGGGGCTCTGAGAGAGAGATTCGCAAAGTTAAAGATGGGGAGAGATAGACGGAAAAGATAGACAGACAGACAGACAGAAAGACAAACAGAGAGACAGACAGATTGTGAGAAAGATGGTGTTGGCAGAGAGAGAGAGAGAGAGAGAGACAAAGAGCGAGAGCGCAACAGACAGGATGAGTCAGACTGGGAGGCAGAGGGGTGTGGAGAGAGAGAGAGACCGTGCAGACAGAGCTTTAATCAGACGGGGAGTCAGACTCTCGCCTGTATTCTCTGTCTGTGTCACACCATCTGCCTCCTCGTCTGGAGTTGAAACAGAGAGACAGATGGTGGGGAAATAGAGAGAGGGTGAGCGAGACAGATGTGGGGAGACAGACGGGGAAACTGATGGTGAGACAGAGAGAGACAGACAGTGGGCGAGTAAGAGGGAGAAATACAGATGGGAGAGACAGACCAGGGGAGTCAGATTGAAAGACATACGGTGGCATACAAAAAGGGAATAGACAGAGAGAGTGAGCGATGGGGTGGAAACAGACCGGGGGAGACAGATGCGGGTGAGACAGAGAGAGAGAGAGAGACTGGGTGAGACAGAGAAAGACAGACGGGGTGAGACAGTTGCGGGTGAGACAGAGAGAGAAAGAGATAGATGGGGAAACAGAGGGTAGGGGACAGACGGGGACGGCAGTCTGGGGATACAGACTGGGGAGACAAATTGGGGAGGAAGACTGGGACAGAGCCAGAGAGACATACGGGGGAGACAGAGCGAGAGACAGACTGGGGGGAGAAGGTGGGGTTCGAAAGAGATGGAGAAGGGAATGGGAATAACAGACAGGTAGAGCCAGACAGGGCACAAAGAGAAAGAGAGAGGTAGAACATTGAGACAGACGTAGATAAGCATAGAAAGAGACAGACAGGGTAACAAACGGGGAGGAGACTGTCCGGGGGAGAAAGAGAGAGTGAGAACGGCATGAGGAGACAGAGAGAGAAGTCATACTGTGGGAGACAGACTGGGAGCGACTGGCCGGACCGTGCAAAAGGACCGACGGTGAGAGAGACAGATGTCCAAAGTTGGGGGGAGACATATGGTGCGTTACACAGAGACAGAAAGATGGGGGAGACATGCGTGAGGAGGCACAAGGGAGAGAGCGATGAAAGTAAGAAAGAGAGAGACAGACACAGGAGGTAGGCGGGGAGACAGAAATAAGTCAGGTGGGGATGAGAAAGAGAGGGACAGACACGGGAGGCAGGCGGGGAGACAGAAATAGATCTGACGGGGATGAGAAAGAGAGAGACAGACACGGGAGGCAGGCGGGGAGACTGAAATAGATCAGGTGGGGATGAGAAAGAGAGAGAAAGACAGCAGTTGGGCTGGTGAGACAGAAAGAGAGAGGGAACGGGTGAGACGGATTTGGGAGTGACAGAGAGGGAAATAAACCCGGGGGAGACAGACTAGAGGGGCACATGGGGCGACAGTGAGACGGACAGACGTGGAGACAGACTAGAGGTGCACAGGGGGGAGACAGCGCGAGAGGCAGATGGGGGGAAAATGCGGAAGACAGAAAGGGAAGACAGAGAGAGAGATACAGACGGGGTGATACAGATGCGGGAGAGACAGAGAAAGAAAGAGTCGATATGGGGCAGACGGTGAAGACAGACTGGGGATACAGACTGGGGTGACAGAGTGAGAGAGACATACGTGGGAGAAAGATGAGTGACAGGACGGTGGGAGAATGACGAGTGTAGAGCGAGATGGAGACAGACACGGGGCGATAGACGGTGGGGAAACAGACAGGGGAAACAGATGGGATGAGACAGAGAGAGTGGGACATACAAGGAGGAGAAAGAGAGAGAGTGAGATAGACAAAAGAAACAGAAGCGGCAGCCGGGGGAGGCAGAGGGTGTGGCCAGGCGGGGGAAGATGAAGAGAGACAGACTGTGGAACCGGAGAGAGAAAGAGATGGAGAAGAGGGAGACAGACTGGGCAGACAGAATAGGAGAATTACTGGAGAACAAAGTGAGAGAGATATATTGGGGTGGGAGAGATGGAGACAGATGTGGAGGGTAGACGTTGGGGAGAATGACAGGGGAGACAGATGGGGTGAGGCAGAAAGAGAGAGGCAGCCACGGAGGAGAAAAAGAGACTGAGATGAACGGGGTAGACAGTCGGGACGTGGCAGATGGGTTGGACAGAAGGGGAAGGCTGGACGGGCAAAGAAAGAGAGAGAGGGAGAGACGGGGGATAGAGAGTCTGTGGAAACAGAGAGAGAGAGAGTGTGATAGAGATAGAGAGAGAGAGACTGTGGAAACAGAGAGAGAGAGAGAGAGAGAGACGGGGAAACAGGCAGGGGAGACAAACAGCACGGACAGTCGGGGAGGAAGACGGGGATAAGAAGAGAGAGAGAGACAGAGAGGGGGAGACAGACGTGAATACTTCACATAGATAGAAAGACCGGTGGATTGAAACGTGGAGGAGACAGATCGGGGGAGACAGAGAGGATGGAGCGATGGGGAGGCAGACGGGGAGAGAATGTATGAGAGACAGACGGTGGCTACAGACTTGGATGGACAGAGAGAGACAGACAGAGGGAGGAGGGAAATGGGGAGGAGACAGACCGGGGTATTCACAGAGAGAGACATACGGTTGGCAATAGAGAGAGAGCAACAGACCTGGGGCAGGTGGCGGTGGGAGACAGGCCAACAAGAAGAGAGATGGAAGGAGAGAGACTTGGGGGAGACAGATGGAGGTATACACAGAGAGAGACAGATGACGTACAGAGACTGGGGAGACAGACTGGGGAGACATAAATAGAACAAACGGAGTTGAGACAGGGAGAGAGAGTCAGACGGCGGGAGAAGTATGGGAGAGACAGAGACACAGAGAGAGAGAGAGAGAGAGATGGTGGGGCGTTAGAAAAGCAGATAGACAGGGGGCGACAGAGAGGGAGACAGGCGTGGCAGACAGACGGGGGTGTCAGATGGCGGGAAGTCAGACAGAGGAGTCAGACAGGGTGAGTCAGAGAGAGAAACAGACGGGGGTATACAGAGCGAAAGCGACAGATGGGGAGACAGAGAGAGACAGGCAGGGGTGACAGACGGGAGAGGCAGAACGAGAACAGATGGGGTTGAGACAGAAACAGTTAGACAGACAGGGAGAGACAGTTCCGGGAGAGACAGAGAGAGAAAGAGCCAGACGGCAGGAGACAGACGGCAGGAGACAGACGGGGAAGTCAGACTGGGGAGAAAGGCTGGGGAGACAGACTTGGGAGACAGACGGGGGAAGAGACAGAGCAAGAGAGACATACGGGGAGAAAGAGCGAGATGCAGATAGGGGAGACAGATGGGATGAGAGACAGTGAGAGGGGCAGAGGTGGGGGAGTAAGAGCGAGAGTGACATGGACGTGGGAGTTAGATGGAATGGGACAGATGGGGGAGACAAAAGTAGGAGGTAAGACAGGAGAAGGCAGAAAGAGACAGATGGGGGAGAGACAGACTGTGGAATTAGAGAGAGAGAGATAGACAGAAGGGGAGACTGTCTGGAGAGATAGATGCAGGGAGATAAACGCAGGGGAGACAGACAGGGCAGACAGTTGGGCAAGCAGACGGGGAGACAAAGAGAGAGACAAAGTTTGGTGGGAGGAGACGTGGATAGACAAAGAAAGAAACAGACGAGGGTGGAGAGAAACGGGGAGGAGACAGACCACGGGAGACAGAGAAAAATAGATGCGGTGGAAGATGGAGTGAGAGCGATAGACCGGGTGCTGGGGAGACAGACCGACGGGAATAGAGACAGATAGAGAAAGTCGATGGCGAGACAGATGATGGGTGACACATAGAGAGACAGATGCAGAAAGTCCAACAGGAGAGGGGGCGGTACTCGACCTAATTCTAGGGAATGTAGCCGGGCAAGTGGTAGAAGTATTAGTAGGAGAGCATTTTGGTGACAGTGATCATAATTCGGTGAGATTTAAGGTAGTCATGGAAAAGCACAAAGATGGATCGGAAATAAATGTTCTAAATTGGGGCAAGGCCGATTTTAATATTATAAGGCAGGATCTGGCCAAAGTGGACTGGGATCAGCTACTTGAAGGAAAATCCACATCAGAGCAGTGGGAGTCATTCAGAAAGGAAATAGAGAGAGTCCAACTGCAGCATGTTCCTGTGAAGGTCAAGTGTGGGACCATAAAGCCCAGGAAACCCTGGATGTCACGGGATATACAAGAATGGATTAGGAAAAAAATGGAGGCTTTTGGCAGTTACAAAGGACTAAAAACAGTGGAAGTCCTAGAGGAGTATAGAAAGTGCAGGGGAGTACTTAAAAAAGAAATTAGGAGAGTGAAGAGGGGGCACGAACAAACACTGGCGAGCAAAATAAAGTAAAATCCCAAGGTATTTTATAAATATATTAAGGGCAAGAGGATAACCAGGGAAAGAGTAGGGCTCATTAGGGACCAAAGTGACAATCTGTGTGTAAGGTCAGAAGATGTAGGTGGGGTTTTAAATGAATACTTTGCATCTCTGTTCATTATGGAGAAGGATGTTGTAGGCATAGAAATCAGGCAGGGGGATTGTGATACACTTGAACAAATTCGTATTGAGAGGGAGGAGGTACTAGCGGTTATAGCGGGCTTCAAAGTGGATAAATCCCCAGGCCCAGACAGGATGTATCCCAGGCTGCTGTGTGAGGCAAGCAGGGGCTCTAACACACATTTTCAGATCCTCTCTGGCCGTACGGGAGGTACGAGAGGACTGGAGGACAGCTAACGTAGTACCATTATTCAAGAAGAGTAGTAGGGGTAAACCAGGGAATTACAGGCCAGTGCGCCTAACATCAGTGGTAGGGAAATTATTGGAAAAAATTCTGAGTGACAGAATTAGTCTCCACTTGGAGAGGCAAGGATTAATCAAGGATAGTCAGCATGGCTTTGTCAGGGGGAGATCATGTCTGACCAATTTGATTGAATTTTTCGAGGGGGTGACTAGGTGTGTGGATGAGGGTAGAGCAATTGATGTAGTCTACATGGACTTCAGTAAGGCTTTTGACAAAGTCCAGCATGGGAGACTATTCAAGAAGGTAAGAGCCCATGGGATCAGAGCAATTTGGCACATTGGATCCAAAATTGGCATAGTGGCAGGAGGCAGAGGGTGATGGTCGAAGGTTGTTTTCGTGACTGGAATCCTGTGGCCAGTGGTATACCGCAAGGATCGGTACTGGGTCCTTTGCTGTTTGTCGTGTACATTAATGATTTAGATATGAATGTAGGAGGTATGATCAGTAAGTTCGCAGCTGACACGAAAATTGGTAAATAGCGAGGCGGGAAGCCTCAGGCTGCAGGACGATATAGATGGGTTGGTCAGATGGGCAGAACAGTGGCAAATGGAATTTAACACTGAAAACTGTGAGGTGATGCATTTTGGGAGGACTAACAAGGAAAGGGAATACACAATGAATTGTATGATCCTAGTAAGAACAGTGGATCAGCGGGACCTTGGTGTGCATGTACATAGATCCATGAAGGCAGCAGGACAGGTAGACAATGTGGTTAAAAACGCATATCGGATACTATCCTTTATTAGCCGAGGCATAGAATATAAGAGCAGGGAGGTTATGATGGAGCTGTACAAAACACTAGTTAGGTCACAACTGGAATACTGTATGCAGTTCTGCTCACCACACTATAGGAGGGATGTGATTGCATTGGAGAGGGTGCAGAGGAGATTCACCAGGATGTTACCTGGGCTGGAGCGCTTCAGCTATGAAGAGAGACTGGACAGGCTGGGGTTGTTTTCATTAGAGCAGAGAAGGCTGAGTGGGGACCTGATTGAGGTGTACAAAATTATGAGGGGCATAGATAGTGTAGATAGAAAGGAACTTTCCCCCTTAGTAGAGGAGTCAGTAACCAGGGGCATAGTTTCAAGGTAAGGGGCAGGAGGTTTAGAGTGGACTTGAGGAAAAACGTTTTCACCCAGATGGTGGTTGGAATCTCGAACTCACTGCCTGAAAGGGTGGTTGAGGCCGGTACCCTCATAACATTCAAGAAGTATTTAGATGAGCGCTTGAAACGCCATACCATACAAGGCTATGGACCAAGTGCTGAAAAATGGGATTAGAATAGACAGGGCTTGAAGGCCGGCGCAGACACGATGTGCCCAAGGGCCTCTTTCTGTGCTGTATAACTCTATGACTCCATGACAGGCAGAGAAAGAGACATATGGTGGGAAATAGACACACAGCGGCAGACCCGGGGACCAGAGAGACAGATCGACTGGGAGGGAGATGGTTGGAGTTAGACTGGTGGAGAAAGATACTGGGTGACACAGAGAGAGACAGATGGGGGTGTAAAACGGGGTGATAGATGGGAGGAGGCAGTCGGGGGAGACAGATGGAAGGGAGACAGGGAGAGACAGAAAGGGGAGGCAGAGCGAGAGAGGCAAATGTGGAGAGAGAGTGAGAATCAGACCGGGAGCGGGAATGTACGGGGAGAGATGCACTGATGGAGAGAGACGAGGAAGATACCGAGAGAGACAGACGCGGAAGCAGGGAAAGTGGTAGACATTGCGAGATGGACGGATAGATATTCCGGGTCGGGGAGACAGAGAGAGATAAAGACGGGGGTCGATATAGAGAGATATACAGACAGACGAGGAAACAGATGGTGAGACAGACAGGGGAGATAGAGGGAGAGGGAGAATGATGGGATAGACAGACAGGGGAGATAGAGGGAGAGGGAGAATGACGGGGGAGACAGACAGGGGAGATAGAGGGAGAGGGAGAATGACGGGGGAGAGAGACAGGGGAGATAGAGGGAGAGGGAGAATGACGGGGGAGACAGACAGGGGAAATAGAGGGAGAGGGAGAATGACGGGTTAGACAGACAGGGGAGATAGAGGGAGAGGGAGAATGACGGGGGAGACAGACAGGGGAGATAGAGGGAGAGGGAGATTGACGGGGGAGACAGACAGGGGAGATAGAGGGAGAGGGAGAATGACGGCGGAGACAGACAGGGGAGATAGAGGGAGAGGGAGATTGACGGGGGAGACAGACAGGGGAGATAGAGGGAGAGGGAGAATGACGGGGTAGACAGACAGGGGAGATAGAGGGAGAGGGAAAATGACGGGGGAGACAGACAGGGGAGATAGAGGGAGAGGGAGAATGACGTGGGAGACAGACAGAGGAGATAGAGGGAGAGGGAGAGTGACGGGGGAGACAGAGAGGGGAGATAGAGGGAGAGGGAGAATGACGTGGGAGACAGACAGGGGAGATAGAGGGAGAGGGAGATTGACGGGGGAGACAGACAGGGGAGATAGAGGGAGAGGGAGAATGACGGGGTAGACAGACAGGGGAGATAGAGGGAGAGGGAGAATGACGGGGGAGACAGACTGGGGAGATAGAGGGAGAGGGAGAATGATGTGGGAGACAGACAGGGGAGATAGAGGGAGAGGGAGAGTGACGGGGGAGACAGACAGGGGAGATAGAGGGAGAGGGAGAATGACGTGGGAGACAGACAGGGGAGATAGAGGGAGAGGGAGATTGACGGGGGAGACAGACAGGGGAGATAGAGGGAGAGGGAGAATGACGGGGGAGACAGACAGGTGGAGGGAGGCGGGTGAGTGAGATGTGTGGAGACACAGAGAGAGACAGACGGGGGACACAGATTGGGTGAGACAAGGAGGTAGGGACAGACATGGAGGAGAAAGAGAGAGATTGGGACAGCGGGGGGAGACAGACGGGCGGACACAGATTGGGTGAGACAGAGAGGTAGGGGCAGACATGGAGGAGAAAGAGAGAGATTGGGACAGCGGGGGGAGACAGACGGGCGGACACAGATTGGGTGAGACAGAGAGGTAGGGGCAGACATGGAGGAGAAAGAGAGAGAGTGGGACAGCGGGCGGACACAGACGTGGGAGACAATAGTGCTAAACCTGACGGCGGAAGATGGAAGGAGGAGAGACAAACTGTTTAGACAGAGAGCGAGAGAGAGAGACAGACAAAAGGGGCCGAGACAGACGTCGATAGACAGAGAGAGAGACAGACATGGAAAACTGACAAGGTGGAGAGAGACAGGGAGGACAGATGAGGGAGGTCAGATAGAGAGACAGACGGGGAGAGAGAGACAGGGAGGAGGAAGCCCGGTGGAGAAAGAGAGAGAGAGATCGACAGGATGGAGACAGGCAGAGAGCCATATGGTGGGTTTTTGGAGAGGGAACAACTGACCGGTGGACAGAGACAGGCCGATGTGGATAGAGACGGATGGAGGCAAACTCGGGGGAGACAGATGGTGGGTGACACAAAGAAACAAGGATGAGTGTGATAGGATGGAGGAGGCAGAAGGGAAAGACAGATGGTGGGTGACCTAGAGAGAGAAGGATGGATGTGATAGGCTAGAGGATGCAAGAGGGGGAGACAGATGATGGGTGACCCAGAGAGAGAAGGATGGGTTTAATAGGATCGTGGAGTCAGAAGGGAGAGACAGATTATGGGTGACCCAGAGAGAGAAGGGTGGGTGTGATACGATAGAGGAAGCAGGAGGGGGAGAGAGATGGTGGGTGACACAGAGAGAGAAGGATGGATGTGATAGGATAGAGGATGCAGGAGGGGGAGACATGATGGTGGATATCCCAGAGAGAGAAGGATGGGTGTGATAGGATAGAGGATGCAGGAGGGGGAGACAGATGCTGGGTGACCCAGAGAGAGAAAGATGGGTATGATAGGATAGAGGATGCAGGAGGGGCAGACAGATGGTAGGTGACCCAGAGAGAAGGAGGGGTGCCATAGGATGGAGGAGGCAGAAGGGTGAGACAGATGGTGGGTGACACAGAGAGAGAAAGATGGGTGTGATAGGATTCAGGAGGAAGAAGGGAGAGACAGATGGTGGTTGACTCGGAGAGAGAAGGACGATTATGTTAGGATGGAGGAGGCAGAAGGAAGAGACGGATGGAAGGGTGACAGAAAGAGACAGACAGTGGAGACAAGTGGTGAAACAGGAAGAGATCAAACGGGGTTGAGACAGAGAGAGATAGACATATGTTATGGTGGTGAGACTGAGAGAGATACAGACGGTATGGGAGAGACAGAGACAAAAGCAATCCGCTGGTGCATCTCCAGAATCCAGGGAATTTTGGTATATTGTAACCAATGCATCCACTGTCTCTGCAGCCACTTATTTTAAGACCCTGGGATGCAGGCCATCTGGTCCAGGGGACTTGTCGTATCTTAGTCCCATTATTTTATCAAGTACTTTTTTCTTAGTGATTATTGTCATTAGTTCCCACCTCCCTGTGGCCCTTTGAGTATGCATTATTGGGATGTTGTTAGTGTCTTCTACCGTGAAGACAGATACAAAATATTTGTTCAGAGTCGCTGCCATTTCCCCGTTCTGCATTATGAATTCCCTATTGTCGTCCTCTAAGGACCAGCGTTTACTTTAGCTGCTCTTTTTATATACCTGTAGAAGCTCTTACTATCTGCTTTAATATTTCTTGCCAGTTTACTCTCATAATTCATCTCCTTTCCCATTATTATATTTTTAGCCATCCTTTGCTGTTTTTTCAAAAATTCCCAATCCTCTGGCCTCCCACCAATTTTGGCAACATTGTTTGCCTTCGTTTTCAATTTGATACCATCCTTTACATTCTTCGTTAGCCACTGATGGTGCTCCCTTCTCTTAAAATCGTTCTTTCTCACTGGAATATATTTCTGTTGAGAGTTATGAAATATCTCCTTAAATGTCCGCCACTGCATTTCAACTGTCTTACCTTTTAATTTATTTTCCCAGTCCACTTTAGCCAGTTCTGCCCTCATGCCATTGTAATTGCCTTTGTTAAAGTTCAGGACACAGGTTTGAGAGACAACTTTCACACACTCCAACTGAATTTGAAAATCAATCATGCTATGATCACTCTTACCTGGAGGATCCTTTACTATGTATCATTTATTAATTCTGTCTCATTACACAGTACCAGATCCAACATAGCCTGCTCCCTGGTTGGTTCCATTACATAATGTTCTGGGAACCATCCCGGATGCACTCCATGAACTCCTTTACAAGGCTACCAAGACCAATTTGATTTATCCAATCAATATGAAGATTAAAATAATCCATGACTATTACCGTACCTTTTCTCCAGGCCTCCATTATTTGTTGAGTTATACTCTGTCCAACAGCATTGCTACTGTTTGGCGGCCTGTAGACTACGCCCACCAGTGACTTTTTCCCCTAATTTTTTTTTGTATTTCCACCCAAACCGATTCTACAGCTTGATCTCCTGAGCCAATATCACTTCTCACCACTGCACTGATCGCGTTAATCTGCAGACACACCTCCCTTTCCATTCTGGCTATCCTTCCGAATTGTCAAATACAGTGGAAAATAGATAGAGACCGTCAGACTTGTGGGATGTAACACTGACCCGGCCAAGGGGGGGAGTCGGGGGATAGAGATGGGTAGACAGAGAGAGAGAGACAAACTGGGGGGGAGAGAGACGGATGGAAACAGGCTGGAGCGAGACAGATGGCGGGTGACAAAGAGAAAGACAGTTGAGTGATGCAACCGGGAGGAGGCAGACAGGGTGACAGAGAACAGCCGGGGATGAGACAGAAAGAGAAAGACAGACGGATGGTGGTGAGACTGAGCGGGAGACAGACGGATGAGACAGACTTGGGAGAGACAGACTGAGAGAGATGGGGGATAGAGAGCGGGAGTAGACAGACCGGGGGGAGATAGAGAGAGAGAGAGAGAGAGAGAGAGAGATGGGGGATAGATAGCGGGAGTAGACTGACCGGGGGGAGATAGAGAGAGAGACGACCAGTGGGAGATAGAGAGAGAGGGAGAGATGGGGGATAGAGAGCGGGAGAGACCTGGGGGAAAGAGAGCGGGAGCAGGCAGACCGGGGGGAGATATATATATAGAGAGAGAGCGATGGGGGATAGGGAGGGGGAGTAGACAGACCGGGGGGAGATATATATGGAGAGAGATGGGGGATAGAGAGCGGGAGCAGAAAGACCGGGGGGAGATAGAGAGAGAGAGAGATGGGGGATAGAGAGCGGGAGCAGAAAGACCGGGGGGAGAGAGAGAGAGAGGGAGAGACCTGGGGGATAGAGAAGGGAGAGACCTGGGGGAGATAGAGAGAGAGAGAGATGGGGGATAGAGAGGGGGAGCAGACAGACCGGGGGGATATAGAGAGAGAGGGAGACCTGGGGGATAGAGAATGGGAGTAGACAGACCGGGGGGAGATAGAGAGAGAGGGAGAGAGATGGGGGAAAGAGAGGGGGAGCAGACAGACCGGGGGGAGATAAGAGAGATGGAGAGACCTGGGGGATAGAGAGCGGGAGCAGACAGACCGGGGGGAGATAGAGAGAGAGAGAGAGATGGGGGATAGTGAGCGGGAGTAGACAGACCGGTGGGAGATAGAGAGAGGTAGAGATGGGGGATAGATAGCGGGAGCAGACAGACCGGGGGGAGATAGAGAGAGAGAGAGAGATGGGGAATAGGGAGGGGGAGCAGACTGACCGGGGGGAGATAGAAAGAGAGAGAGAGACCTGGGGGATAGAGAGAGAGAGAAAGACCTGGGGGATAGAAAGAGAGAGGTAGAGATGGGGGATAGATACGGGAGCAGACAGACCGGGGGGAGATAGATAGAGAGAGAGATGGGGAATAGGGAGGGGGAGCAGACTGACCGGGGGGAGATAGAAAGAGAGAGAGAGACCTGGGGGATAGAGAGAGAGAGAAAGACCTGGGGGATAGAAAGAGAGAGAGAGAGACCTGGGGGATAGAGAGAGAGAGAGAGATGGGTGATAGAGAGCGGGAGCAGACAGATCGGGGGGAGATAGAGAGTGAGGGAGAGATGGGGGATAGAGAGCCGGAGCAGACAGACCCGGGGGAGATAGAGAGAGAGAGAGAGACCTGGGGGATAGAGAGAGAGAGAGAGAGACCTGGGGGATAGAAAGAGAGAGAGAGACCTGGGGGATAGAAAGCGGGACCAGACAGACCGTGGGGAGATAGAGAGAGAGAGAGAGATGGGGGATAGGGAGGGGGAGCTGACAGACTGGGGGGAGATAGAGAGAGAGGGAGAGATGGGGGATAGAGAGAGAGAGAGATACCTGGGGGATAGAAAGAGAGAGAGAGAGACCTGGGGGATAGAGAGCGGGACCAGACAGACCGGGGGGAGATAGAGAGAGAGGGAGAGATGGGGGATAGAGAGCGGGACCAGACAGACCGTGGGGAGATAGAGAGAGAGGGAGAGATGGGGGATAGAGAGGGGGAGCAGACAGACGGGGGGAGATAGAGAGAGAGACATCCAGTGTGAGATAGGGAGAGAGAGGGAGACCTGGGGGAGAAGGATGGGGCTAGAGAGTGTTGGAGACATACACATCGCGTAGACGGTGGGGAGGCAGACAGGGGAGACAGATGAGGGGAGCCATAGAGAGAGGCACAGATGCGGAGTGGAAAGAGAAATAATACGATGGACGGTGGAGACAGATGGGACAGATGGTGGAGATGGGAGGAGAATGCCAGACGGGGGAAGACAGAGAGAGACAGACGGGAGTGGTAGATTTTAGAAATCTAGAGAGAGCGAGAGAGATAGTGAGAGAGAGACGGGAGAGACAGCAAAGTTGACAGATGGCGAGACTGACGTTGGGAGACAGAGAGGGAGAGTCAAACTGAGGGAGACAGAGAGAGAGAGAGAGAGAGAGAGAGACGGTTGGCGTCAGATAGAGAGTCAGACGGTTTTGACTAGGAGGTAGACACATGGGTAAGAGACGAGTGAGAGAAGGACAGGGGAAACAAACGGGGAGAGAGAATGAGATCAGACGGGGTTGAGACAAAAAGGGAAAGACAGACAGGGGTTGGTGAGACTGCGAGTGAGACTGACGGGTGAGACAGTCATGGGAGAAACAGCGAGAGAGACAGATGTGGAGACAGACGGGGCAGACAGATGTGGAGACATACGGGGGGACAGACGCGGGAGAAAGACGGGAGAGATAGATAGTAAAAAGCAGTTGGGCGGGGGGAGTGAGAGCGAGAGAGACAGACGAGGTGATAGAGAGATAAAAGGGGACACAGAAAGAGAGCAGACGGGGTTGAGACAGAGAGAAAGAGACGGATGGGGATACAGACAGCAGGAGACAGACGGGGAAGACAGAGTGGGGAGACAGCCTGTGGACACAGCCTGGGGACACAGATTGGTGAGACAGAGTGAGAGAGACATACGGGCGAAACAGAGCGAGAGGCAGTCCCAGGTTGGGGAGAGATGGACGCGGGAGAGAGAGAGATGGAGACAGAAGCAAGGAGACAGATGGTGGGGAGACAGAGAGAGAGGGACAGACGCGGAGCAGAAAGAAAGAGACTGAGATGGACGGGGGAGACAGACGGAACTGACGCGGGTGACATACGGGGAGATAGAAAGAGAACAGTCGGGGTTGATACACAGCGAGAGAGACAGACGGGAGAGACAGAGTGAGATACAGACCCCGGGGAGAAGTACGTGGGTAGAGATTCGGAGACCGATGCGGAGAAGTATACGGTGGGTAGACATACAGGGGAGACAGTTGTGGTGAGACAGAGAGAGTGAGAGACAAATGCAGATGGGAAAAAGAGAGAGTGAGATGGACCGGGGAGATAGACGGGACAGAAAGGGGAGAGGGAAGGAGGAGGCCAGATGGTGAAAGACATAGAGAGACAGGCGGGGGAGAAACAGACAGTGGAAAAAGTGAGATGGGGAGCAAGAAGAGGGACAAAGTTGCAAGGAGACAGACATGGCGAAACAGACAGGGCAGACAGTCGGGGAGACAAACAGTGAGAGACAGACGAGGAGACAGGCGGGAATAGACAGAAGAGACAGACAGACAGACGGGGGGAAGGAGACGGTGAGGAGAGAGACTGGTGAGATATAGAGAGAGAGACATATGGTGGGAGATAGACTGAGAACTAAATACCTGGGGTGGGGGAGACGAGAGACAAACTGACGGGAGGAGAGACACATGGAGACAGACTGCGGCGACTCAGATGGTGTGTGACAAAGAGAATGACAGATGAGGGATACAGGTGGGAGGAGACTGACTGGGGTGGAAGACGGAGTAGAGAGAGAGAGAGAGATTGATGGGCTGTGAGACAGATTGAGGAGACAGCCTAGGTGAGACAGATGCGGGAGAGACAGAGAAAGGGAGACATACGGGCCAGATAGAGCGAGAGATGGATTGGGGGAGAATGGCTGGGAGGAGAGAGAGATGGAAACAGAAGCGGGCGATAGATGGTTTCGCGACAGGCAGGGGAGACAGATGGGGTTAGACAGAGAGAGAGGGACAGAGGGTTGGGGGTCAAAGAGAGAGAGTGAGATGGACGGAAGAGACAGACGGGATAGACGAGGAGTCAGAAGAATGAGGCCAGACAGGGGAATACAGAGAGATGTGGATGGGGGTCAGAGAGAATGTGGAAATAGTTAGAGAGAGAACGAGAGAGAGAGAGATAGATGGAGACACAAATACAAGAAAGCAGACGCGGGGCAGAAAAACAGTGCGGACAGACAGGGAGACAGAAGGGGAGACAACCAGTGAGAGACAGACGGCGGAGACAGACTTGGATAAACAGAGAGAGAAAGACAGATGAGAGTGACAGAGACGGCGAGGAGACAGACCGGGGAAAGACATAGAGAGAGACATAGGGGTAGAAATTAGGTCGCGCCCCATTTGGGGCGCAAATATCGTCCGAGCGCAAATATTAGCGCCTGGCGCTAATTATCGGCACTGACAGGAAACTTCACTTTTACCGCCCCGGGAGGTGAGTGGAGCGCTAAATTAGGCGCTGCACACCTCTCTTAAGGCGCAACGGCCTAGGAGTGAGGCGCTACCTCAGCGCACGAGCGCAGCGCACGAGCGCAGCGCAGCTGCTGCCAGTTAGCGAGGGAACACAGACACACTGGCGCCGGACACTTCTTAAAGCGGGGGGGGCCACTTGCTCCCCAGCCACACCCTGCTCATTGCAGCCTTGAATCTCAGCCTGGAGAGACCTGTAATCCATTTTGCTGCCAAGCATGGAGAGGGTGAGAGAACGCGCTCATCGCTTCACCGAGCGGGACTTGGATGCTCCGGTTGGCGCAGTGGAGCGCAGACGATGCATGCTGTTCCCGGAGAGTGGCAGGAGGCCTTTGCCACGCGAGTTCAGAAGAGTGTGGAGGGAGGTGGCTCAGAGCGTCTCCTCCAGGAGCATGGTGCCCAGGACCCATGTTCAGTGCCGCAAAAAATTCAACGACCTCACTCGGGTCGTCAGGGTGAGTGGCTTTTTCTCAATACCTCTCCATCCCTCCATCTCAACCTCACTATATGGCCAGAGGGTCTTAAAACCCCAATGCACAACACTCATGCAACACCTATGGCCCTTTCATCAAACACACACACACATTCCACACTTTGCATACAGTAAGGGCTATTCACCTATGGGAGGCACATCAGGCAAGACCATGGCTGCATATTGTAAGGGCTATTCACCTATGGGAGGCACATCAGGCAAGACCATGGCTGCATATTGTAAGGGCTATTCACCTATGGGAGGCACATCAGGCAAGACCATGGCTGTATATTTACTCAGATGCTGTCCTTTTTCTTGCAGGCTAAGCTGGCTCATAATCGGAGACAGCAGCAACGGACGGGTGGAGGGCGGCTTCAGCTGCAACCCCTCAGCGATCTGGAGGAGCGCGTCCACAGGATTGTGGCAAGCCGGGTGATCGGTCCCGTCGCCACTGGGGACGCCGACCCCGTTGTGGACAGCAATGGTAAGGTCATCACCTTTTTGTCCTCTGTCCTTCCACTTGTCCCTCACAATACCAGCCTTTGACACTTTCAATCCAACTTGCTAACTCGCTGCACTTATTCCTCCCTTACTGCCACCCTGTCCTCAAGCTAAAGCCACTCTTGTACCTCCCTGCTTTCAGATGGTGATTCACCAGCTGAGGAGATGGTCCCTGAAGCTGCCACTGGGAGTGATGCTGCAGCTGAGGAGGAAGAGGAAGCCGGAGCATCAGTGCTACCCTCTCCCGAGGAAGCCCATGGCCACACTGGGAACACGCCTTCCCCGGAGGGGAGCAGGGGGGAAGGGGCTGATGATGGTGAAGCTCCAGGACCCAGCGGGCTGCAGCAACGCCATGGGGGGGGGGGGGGGGGGAGGGAAGAACGGGAGCCTTCTCCCCAGAGGGAGAGTATGCCAGACACTCCTACTGCAATGGACGCAGAGGAGGAGCGGCTGATTGCAGAAATGAACAGCATGGCGGTGGGCATGCACACTGAGCTCATGGGTGCAGTGGGAAGGGTGCCCGAATGCATTGAGGCACTGGCAAGGAGTGTGGAGCACTTCGCTGTAGCACAGGCGGATGCCACACTAAAGCTTAGTGCTGCAATTCAGTCACTGGCTGCCAGGAACCCATCTGAGACTGCTCTCATGCAGACTCAGATTGAGGCCACGCGAGCACTGACTGCTGCCATCCTCGATGGTTCGTGCACATTTCCGCGGGGCTGTCACCGCGCCGCAGCAGGCCAGCAATCTGTTCTCCGGCAAATTGCTCCGGATGCTGAAGTGCTGCCCCGTGGGAGTGCCAGTGTGTCGGGCGAGCAGGGAGTTGCTGTCCTCTCTCACGATGACAGCATTCCTGCTGCCAACACTGTCACTTCTCCACTGCACTTGCCACCGCCTGTAGGACAGACTGCTGCCGCCCATGCAGAGTTGGTGCAGTCTGCAGCCGGGCCCTCCAGGCCCAGAAGTGGTCGAGGCCGTCCTTCAGGGGCATCTGCAGTGTCAGGGTCTGACGAGCAGCAGCCTTCCACCAGCCTTGCTGCAGCCACTGAGGTCCCATTACGGAGGAGCAGTAGGGTTAGAAGGGGGGAAGTGCGCAAGGGAAGGAGATCACCCTCGAAGGGCAAAAAGTAGGAGGTGTGCCAAAATGCTGGTCATTTTTTTATTAAAGGCCGAGGTTCATGGCCCAAGTTTTGTTTAGTGTTTTGGACATTATCTCCAGGTTGTGAGAACCAGTTATGTTATTGACTGTTTTTTGTGTTTATTTCTATGAGTTTGTCATGAGGAATTGACACACACAGAGCTTGTACAATAAATAAGTTTCTGTATTCAAAATATACATGGCTGGTGGTTGGAATTATTGGTGCCTTGGCCGGCTTAGGGGTTGCGTGCTGGGTTGATTCGTGTTTGTAGCAATGGCAGGGGCCCTAGAAGCGGCTTGCTATTAGTCGTTGACGGACGGCCCTTGCAGTTTGACCATTGTGGGCCGCCCTTCTGCCTTGGTGCTGCTGCTGATCATCGTCCTCGTCCTGTTCCTCCTCTTCCTCCTCCTCCTCTTGTGGTGCTGCAAGTCCTGGTGGCATTGGCTGCGTCCTGAGGATTGCCATGTTGTGCAACATGCAGCACACGACTACGAATTTCGAAACTTGCTCAGGCGAGTACTGCAGGGCTCCTCCGGAATGGTCCAGACAGCGGAATCGTTGTTTCAGCACGCCGATTGTGCGCTCAATAATGTTCCTGGTTGCTTGTTGGCTTTCCTGGTACCGCAGCTCAGCAGGGGTGTTTGGCGCACGGAGCGGTGTCATCAGCCAGGTGCTCAATGCGTACCCCTTGTCCCCCAGAAGCCAACCAACTGGCTGATGCGGTGCCTCGAAAATTTCTGCCACAGTACTCTGGCGCAGGATGAAAGCATCGTTGCAGCTGCCCGGATAGTGGGCATTGACAGCGAGAATCACCTGTCTGTGGTCACAGACCAACTGCACATTCAAGGAATGGAACCCCTTTCTGTTCCGGAACTCCTCTGCATTCTCTCGCGGAGCACGCAAAGCCACATGCGTGCAGTCAATGGCGCCCTGCACCATGGGGAAGCCCGCTACCCTCGCAAAGCCCATAGCACGGTCATGCTGCTTGTCTGGGGTCATAGGGAAGGAGATGAATTCTCGTCTCCTTCTGAAGAGGGCATTGGTGACCTGCCGGATGCAGCGATGCACCGCAAACTGGGAGATATTGGCGAGGTCCCCAACAGCAGCTTGGAATGAGCCAGTGGCGTAGAAGTTCAAAGCCACTGTGACCTTCACTGCCACCGACAGAGACGTCCTGGACCTCAGCTGAGGCTGCAGATCTGGCTGCAGCAGGTGGCAGAGCTCAGTGACCACCTCCTTGCTGAATCGCAGCCTTCGCAAACACAGCTCCTCGGACATATGGATGTAGGAGAGCTGTTCACGATATACCCTGGGAGGGTAAGCTCTCCTGTACATGCGCCTGATGGCCCTCCTCCGTCTGGCCATCATTGCCACTCTCTGTCTGCGTCTCACTATCCTCCGATTGAGCTGGAGCAGGACGACGCCCCCAATCATTGCAGCCCCCATATTCTCTTTGCCAGAAAAGTAATGAGGTACAGCAACTAAAGTAGCAGCAAAGTTAGGATGAACTAGGCCAAACTACCTCACAAAGCGTTGAGGCAATGTAGAAGTCTCTCTCTCTCTCTCTCCGAATCTGTCTCTCTCTCTCAGAACGAGTGGTGCATAAATGTCGACCACAGAAAAAGACAGGAAGAGGCCCCCTTTAAATAGCGCCCCCCCCAGCCCCACATCGATTGATAACGTTCCAGTCTTCCGGTCGTTGGAAGCGCCAGGCGGGAAGGCCGGGGGCGCCACTCAAATTCCGCTCCGGGGCGCCCCAAGGGCGTTGCACCATGGAATGACGTCACAATCTGTGCGCGCAGGTGGTCGCAGCGGTAAGTTTTAGCGCCGCCGCACAATCTCAAGTTAAGTTCTCGAGCGGCGCAAACAGCGCTGCGCCCGGGCGTTAGCGCCTTAACGCCCCATTAGCGCCCTCTTAAGGCGCTAACGGGAGGCGCAACCAACTGAATTTTTCCCCCATAAGGTGGGAGATAGTGAGAGTGCTACAGACCTCTGGTTTGTGTGGGGGCGACAGACCCACGGCAAAAGAAACGGATGGAGAATGACTAGGGTGAGACAGATGTTGGGTGACAGAGAGAAAGAGACAGATGAGGGACACGGAGAGGAGGAGGCAGGCAGGGAGACAGAAGGAAGCAAGACAGTGAGAGACAGGGGAGACAGACGGGTAGACATACGGGGGAACGCAGACACGGAGTAGACAGACACGGAGGAGACAGATAGAGAGACAAAGGGGCTAAGAGAGGGAGGGATAGCGAGAGACAGACCGGGGGGCGAAGGACGGGGAGAGAGAGAGATGGAGACAGAAGCGGCGTGGTAGACGGTGAGGAGACAGACTGAGGAGACAGATCGGATGAGACAGAGTGATTGGGATAGATATAAGAACAGAAGAACATAACAATTAGGAGCTGGGGTAGGCCATTTGGCCGCTCGAGCCTGCTCCACCAATCAATACGTTCATGGCTGATCTTCTACCTCAACTCCACTAACCTGCGTTATCCCCGTATCCCTTAATTCCCTTAATTTAAAAATCTATCGTTCTCCCTCTTGAATATCATCAACGACTGAGCATCCACAGCCCTCTGGGTAGAGAATTCTAAAGATTCAGCACCCTCTGAGTGAAGAAATTTCTCCTCATCTCATTCCTAAATAGCCGACCCATTACTCTGTGACTGTGACCCCTGGTTCAAGACTCACAGCTAGGGGAATCATCCTCCCTGCATCTACTATTTCAAGCTCTGTAAAAAAATTGCATCTTTCAATAAATAACATTCCATTCTTCTAAATTCTAGAGAAAAACATTCTAGTCTACTTAATCTCACCTCTAAGGACAATCCCCCTATCCCAGGAATCATTCTGGTAAAGCATCGTTGCACTCTCTCTCTGGCAATTGCATCCTTCCTTTGGTAAGGAGACCAAAACTGTACACAATACACCAGGTGTGGTCTCATCTGGGCCCTATATAATTGCAGTAAAGTCTCTTTGCCCTTATACTAAAATCCTCTTGTAATAAAGGCCAACATACGATTTGCTTTCCCAATTGCTTGCTGTACCTGCATGTTAACTATGAGTTATTCGTGTACGAGGACACCCAGGTCCCTCTGCACAACAAAATTTCCCGACCAGTCACCACATCTCTGAATGAGTGCAGCTCCAACAATACTCAAGAAGCTCGACCCCATCAGGGACAAAGCAGCCCGTTTGATTGGCAAATCTTCCACCACCTTAAAAATTCACTCCCTCCACCACAGTCGTACCAAGGCTCCTTCAGCAGCACCTCCCAAACCCGCGACCTCTTCCACCTAGAAGGACAAGGGCAGCAGAAGCATCGCAATACAACCAGCTCCATGTCCCCCTCCAAGTTACAAACCATCCTGACTTAGAAGTCTATCGCCGATCCTTCATCGTCGCTGGGTCAAAATCCTGGAACTCCCTCCCTAACAGCACTGTGGGAATACCTTCACCTCACGGACTACGCTGTTCAGGAAGGAGGCTCACCACCACCTTCTGAAGGGCAATTATGAGTGGGCAATAAATGATGGCCTTGCCAGTGACGCCCGCATTCCATAAACGAATAAAAAAAATACCTTAAAAAGTACTCTGCTTTTCTGTTTCACATTCTCCACATTATATTCCATTTGCCATGTTCTTTCCCACTCACTTAGCTTGTCTATATCGCCTTGAAGCAGGGATGCGGAGTGGACACAGAGAGAGTAACACGGATGGAGGTGACAGACGGTAGAGACAGAGGAGAATGAAAGGGGAGGCCAGACGGAGAAATACAGAGAGAGACAGGCAGGGGGGAGACAGGCTGTAGATACACAGAGAGAGAGAGAGAGAGAGAGAGCGACAGAGAGAGAGAGAGAGCGCGAGAAAGAGAAAGAGAGCGAGAAAGAGAGAGAGAGAGATAAAGAGAGAGAGAAAGATAGAGAGAAACAGTGTGAGAGAGAGAGAATGAGAGAAAGAGAGAGAGAGACTGAAAGAGAAAGAGAGTGAAAAAGAGAGAGAAAAAGAGAGAGAGAAAGTGAATGAGAGAGTGAAAGAGAGAGAGAGAGAGAAAGAGAAAGAGAGAGAGAGAGAAAGAGAGAGAGCGAGAAAGAGAGAAAGAGAGAGAGAAAAAGAGATGGGGAGAGAGAGAAAGAGAAAGTGAAAGAGAAAGAGAGAGAGAGAAAGAGAATCAGAGAAAGCGAGAGAGAGAGAGTAAGGAAGAGAGATGCAAGTATACAGCGCAGGGAGACAGATAAGGGTGACAGACTGGGAGGCAGACGGGAGACAAAGGGAGAGGCAGATGGGGAGCGAGACGGGGATAGACAGATTAAGAGACAGATGGGGGAGAGAGAGGGAGAGGAGACAGACTAGGGAGAAAGTGAGAGAGAGACATACATTGAGAGATAGAGAGAGCGTCTTACCAGGTGCAGCGGGGGTGGTGGATGGTAGGGGATAGAAAGACCGACGGAAAGAAAGACTGATGGAGACTGACTGGCGAGTGACAGATGTTCCGTGATAGAGAGAGGGACAGATGACGGACTCAGACTAGGGAGACAGACGGAAGGGAGGCACAGAGAGACAGGGGAGTCAGACGGAGGGAGAAAGAAAGGGAACAGATGGAGCTGAAACAGTGAGAGAGAGACAGGAGGGGTGTGAAACAGAGAGGGAGATAGACTGGGTGAGACTGAATTGTACAGACAGAGCGACCGACAGACGGGGCAAACAGACGGGGCAGAAAGACTGGAGGGAGACAGGGAAGAGACTGAGAGATGCAGATGGGGGAAACCGACGGCAGGAGACAGAAGGGGAGACAGAGTGAGAGACAGGGTGGGTAGAAGGATGGGGGAGGTGGAGATTGAGAGAGAAACAAGCGGAGGGAGACAGAGAGGGTGAGACAAACGTTGAGAGTCAGATAGGTCGACAGACGGGCGATGGAGAGGGATATAGATGGGTGGGAGATGATGGGGAGATTGGTGGGGGAGATCGGCGGGGGAGACAGATGGGGAAATCAGACTAACGCGTGACAGCTGGAGAGACAGACGTTGGGGAGAGAGAAAGAGAGAGAGAGAGACCGGCGGGCGGGACTGATGGGGAGGAGATAGACGGGATGAGACAGAGAGAGAAATAGACGGGGGTAGCAATCAGCGTGAGAGAAACAGACTGGGAGACAGATCGAGTCAGCAAGAGGAGGCATATGAGGGGGGGACAGAATGAGAAAAGAAGGGGTTGAGACAGAAAGAGACAGACAGACGGTGGAGACATTTGCGGGAGAGACAGAGAGAGAAAGAGACAGATAACGAGACAGACGACAGGAGACAAACGGGGGAGACAGACTGCGGACAGAAACTGTGGAGACAGACTGTGGAGACAGACTGGGGAGACAGCGCAAGAGAGATATACGGGGAGACAGAATGAGAGACAGATAAGCGGGAGAAGGGCGGGGAAGGGAGAGATACAGACAGACGTGGGGAGATAGACGGTCAGGCGACAGACAGTGGAGACAGAGTTGGTGAGACAGATTCAAATGGAGACAGATGCGGAGGAGAAAGAGAGAGAATGAGATGGACAAAGGAGTTAGACGGGATGGGACAGAAGGGAGAGACGGAAGGGGGAAAGACAGACTGTGGAAACAGAATGAGTGAGAGACCTACGGGGAGACAGTCGTGGAGATAGATGCAGGGAGACAGACGAGGGGAGACAGATACTGGGGTGGGGTTGTACGGATGGTGGGAGAGAGACTGGTGGAGACAGAGGAGGGAGACAGACAGAGAGAGAAAGACACGGGAAAAAGAGAAAGTGTCAGACATGGGTAGTCCGACGGGGAGACAGCCGATGTCAGGGAGTCAGAGAGAGCGAGAGTTGTGGGTCGACAGAGAGAGACATACTGGGAAACAGACGGGATGAGAGGCAGTAGCGATAAAGAGAGTGTGATGGTCGGGGAAGAAACCAGGTAGAGACAGAGAGAGATGGACAGACACGAATGCGAACGAGAGAGAGTGAGACAGACGGGGGTGACAGATTATTGGAGACAGACGGGGGATACAGAAGTGTGAAGCCTGATGGAGGAAGTTGGTAAGAGAGATAGCCGGAACAGAGACAAACTTTGGAGGTAGAGAGCGAGACTGACAGATGGGGAGACAAGCGGGGTGATAATTATAGGGAGACGGACACGGGGAAGACAGAAATTGGGAGGCAGGCGGGGAGTCAAAGTGAGAGAGTCATACAAAAGGGGAGAGACAGACATGGATAGACAGAGAAAGAGACAGTCAGGGGAGACAGACGGGGTGGAGACAGACGGCAAGGACTGGTGAGGGTGTCAGAGAGAGAGACACACGGGGAGACAGAGACAGTCCGGAGGAGAAAGAGAGAGAGGCCGACAGGAGGGGGTGACAGAGTTGCAGACATAGAGTGGGAAATAGAGGAGGAGCTACAGGTCAGAGAGGGGAGACAGGACAATGGGGAAAGAAACAGATTGAGACCGCCTGGGCAGAGACAGATGGTAGGTGACACAGAGACAGACAGATAGGAGGAGAAAGACTGCAGGAGGCAGAAGGTAGAGACAGACGGAAGGGAAACAGAGAGAGACTGACAGGGGAGACAGAGCGAGAGACAGACCGTGTTGGGGGAGAGAGGGTGAACGGGAGAGAGTGACTGATGGAGACAGGCGAAGGAGGCTGCCCAGGTATGTCCTGTCCACAAAAAGCAGGACAAATCCAATCCGGCCAATTACCGCCCCATCAGGCTACTCACAAGCATCAGCAAAGTGATGGAAGGTGTCATCGACAGTGCTATCAAGCGGCACTTACTCAACAATAACCTGCTCACTGATGCCCAGTTTGGGTTCCGATAAGACCACTTGCCTCCCGACCTCATTACAGCCTTGGTTCAAACATGGACCAAGGAGCTGAATTCCAGATGTGAGGTGAGAGTGACTGCCTTTGAAATCAAGGCAGCATTTGACCGAGTGTGGCATCAAGGAGCCCAAGTAAAACTGAAGTCAATGGGAATTGGGGGAAAAGCACTTCACTGGCTGGAGTCATACCTAGCACAAAGGAAGCTGGTTGTGGTGACTGAACGTCAATCATCACAGCCCAAGGACATCGCTGCAGGGGTCCTCAGGGCAGTGTCCTAGGCGCAACCATTTCAGCTACTTCATCAATGACCTTCCCTCCAACATAAAGTCAGAAATGGGGATGTTCGCTGATGCCTGCACATTGTTCAATCCCATTCACAACTCATCAGATAATGAAGCAGTCCATTCCCGCATGCAATAAGACGTGGACGCCGAATCACCCACCATCAACATCCTGGGGTCACCATTGACCAGAAATTAACTGGACCAGCCACATAAATACTGTGGCATCAAGAGCAGGTCAGAGGCTCGGTATTCTGTGGTGACTGTCTCACCCTGACTCACCAAAGTCTTTCCACCATCTACAAGGCACAAGTAAGGAGTTTGATGGAATACTCTCCACTTGCCTGGATGAGTGCAGCTCCAACAACACACAAGAAGTTCGACACCATCCAGGACAAAGCAGCCCGTTGATTGGCACCCCATCCACCACCGTAAACATTCACTCCTTCCACCACCGGCATACCGTGGCTGCAGTGTGTGCCATCTACAAGATGCACTGCAGCAACTCGCCAAGGCTTCGTCGGCAGCACCTCCCAAACCCGCGACCTCTTCCATCCAGAAGCACAAGGGCAGCAGGCGCATGGGAACACCACCACCTGCAAGTTCCCCTCAAGTCGCACACCATCTTGACTTAGAAGTATATCGCCGATCCTTCATCGTCGCTGGGTCAAAATCCTGGAACTCCCTCCCTAACAGCACTGTCGGAGTACCTTCACCACACGGATTGCAGCGGTTCAAGAATGCGGCTCAAAACCTCCTTCTCAAGGGCAACTAGGGATGGGCATCAAATGCTGGCATTGCCAGCGACGCCCAGATCCAATAAGCGAATAAAAAAACGACAGAGAGGGTGAGACAGCAGCGGCAAATAGAGGAGGAGACAGACATCGGGAGTAAGTCATGGAGACAGCCATAGGCGGGCAGACAGATAGAGGGTCAGACGGGTGTCGACAGCTGCAGAGAGACAGACGGGGAGAGAGACAGGGGGATTCAGAAAGAAAGATGGACGGGGGAGAAACAAACTGTGGAGACAGAAAGAGAGATAGACAGACGGGGAGGCAGACTGGGAGAGAAAGCAAGACAGAGAGAGAGAGAGAGAGAGAGAGAGAGGAGGGAGGTCAGAAGTGGATAGACAGATAGAGATAGAAAGAGGAAACAGGCAGTGTGGAGACTGATGGGGAGTGCAGGTGGTTGGGGTTCAGATACACAGACAGACGGTAGAGAGAGAGACAGAGAGGAGACAATCCGGGGGAGAATAAGACAGAAACCTACAGTGGGGGAGACAGAGAGAGATGTATACTGTGGGAGATTGAGAGAGGGCGACCGACGTGTGGGTGGAAACAGACCGACGGGTTGAGACACGGATGGAGACCCACTGAAGAAGACAAATGATGGGTGACACAGAGAGTGCAGATGGGGAAACTGATGGGAGGAGGCAGAAGGCAGTGACAGACGGCAGGGAGACTGAGAGAGGCAGACAGTAGAGTCAGACGGGGAGACTGAAATAGATCAGACGCGGTTTAGACAGAGAAAGATAGACAGAGGTTGGTTTGGTGAGACTGAGAGGGATACAGACGGTCTGAGACAGACGTGTGGGAGACAGAGGGAGAAACAGATTCGGGGGAGACAGAAGAGACAGAGACAAGGGAAGAGAGCGGGAGAGACAGATGGGAGACAAATGGGGGAGACAGATGGGGTAACAGACGCTGGATACAGATAGGGAAGACTGAAGTGGGAGACAGATGTTAGGAAGACAATGAGAGACAGGCGAGGCAGACAGGGTTAGACAGAAGCGGGGAGACAGAGAGAGAGACAGATGGGGGGCTGACAGAGCAAGACGGGGGAAAGGCAGACTATGGAAACAGAGAAGGAGAGACCGACTGAGAGAGACAGGGAGACAGAAGTGTTGTGAGATGCAAGGAGACAGACCCGGGGACACAGACAGAGCGGACAGACGGGGAGGCAGACGGGGAGACAAAGAGTGGGAGGGAGACGGGCGAGACAGATATTGACAAACCGAGAGAGAGAGAGAGGGAGAGACGGGGGGAGAGAGACGGCGAGGAGAAAAACAGGGAGGAGACAGAGGGAAGGAGACATATGGTGGGAGATAGGGAGAGACCACAAGTCTTGTGGCGGGGTGGGGATAGACAGACCGACGCGTAGAGAAACAAATGGAGACAGACAGGGGGCAGAGCGATTGTGGATGACACAGAGAGAGACAGATGAGGGACACAGAGGGGAGGAGGCAGACATGGGAGACAGACGGACATGAGACAAAGAGAGACAGGGAAGACAGAAAGAGAATAGACGGAGTTGAGACAGACAGAAAGAGACGGACGCGTTGTGAGACAGAGAGAGAGAGACAGACGGGAGCGAGAAGGGGAGACAGCGAGAGATACAGATGGGGGCGACAGACGGTGGGAGACGGACTGCGGAGACAGACTGGGGAGACAGAGCGAGAGACAGAGCAGGGGAAGAAGGACGGGGCGCGAGACTGATGAGACAGACGGTACAGAGAGAGAGAGAGAGAGAGAGAGAGAGAGAGACGGGGGCGACAGCAAGAGTAAGTGATGGCGTGACTGACTTTGGGAGGCAGAAAGAGAGACAACTGGAGGGAGATAGAGAGACAGACAGATGTGGAGACAGTGAGGGAGAGCGATGGGTGGGAGATGCTGGGTAGATAGACAGGGGAGACAGACGAGGGAGACAGAGTGCAAGCGAGAGACAGAAGGGGGAAGATAGACGCGGGAGGGACAGAGACATAATGAGGCAGACGGCAGGAGCCAGATTGGGAAGACATACGTGGGGAGGACGATTGGGGAGTCAGACTGGGGACAGACAGCAAGAGAGACATATAGAGGAGAGAGACCGAGAGACAGACAGGGGAGAAGGACGGCGGCGTGTGGGGCTCGGGATCGGGGAGAGAGCCATGCAGACAAACATGGGGAAATAGACGGTGGGGAGACAGTAAGGGGAGACAGATGGGGTGAAGCAGAGAGAGAGGGACAGACGCAGTGATAATTAAAGTATGAGATGGACGGAGGAGATAAACGGGGCGGGGTAGATGGTAGAGACAGCAAGGGGGAGGCAAGATGGGGGAAGACAGAGAGAGAGAGATGGGTAGAGAGAGTCTGTGGAAACAGAGAGAGAGACACACACAGGGGGGAAACAAACGGGAGAGATTGATGCAGGGAAACAGACGCGGGGAGACAGACAGAGCCAACAGACAGGGAGGCAGACGAGGAGACAAAGTGAGAGAGACAGACCGGGGGCGGGAAGGCGCGGATAGACAGTGCATCTGCCAGACGGGGGCAGAGTACCGGCAGGAGAGAGACCGAGGGAGACAATGATCGAGAAATACGGAGGTCGATAGAGAGAGAGCGACAGAGCTGGTGTGGGGGAGCCAGACCGACGGGAAGAGAGGCTGATGGAGAAAGATTGGGGGCAGATAGATGTTGGGTGACACAGAGAAAGACATTTGAATGACACAGGCCGAAGGAGGCAGACAGAAGAGACAGGTGGAGGGGAGTCAGTGATAGACAGACAGGAGTAACAGACGGTGGGATTCAGAGAAGGAGAACAGATGGGGTTGAAAGAGAAAGAGATAGAGACAGACGGGAGTTGAGGCAGACATATATATATAGAGAGAGAGAGACGGGGCAGACATACGCGGGATATATATATATATATATATATATATCTATAGAGAGAGAGCGAGAGACAGAGACGCGGGAGAAAAACGGTGGGAGACAGATGCAGGAGAGATAGTGAGAGAGAGAGAAAGACGGGGGTGATAGACGGGGGAGACAGACGGGGGAGGGAGTCAGAAAAATAGAAGTCCGGGGGGAACGGATGGGACGAATCAGAGAGGGAGACAGACAGGGGAGTTTGATGGGCGGATACAGGCTTTGGTCAATTGGTCAGTTTCTGTATGTTCGGTCAGGATGTGGTCAATTGGGCACTTTCTGTGTGTTCGGTCAGGATGTGGTCAATTGGGCACTTTCTGTGTGTTCTATCAGGATGTGGTCAATTGGGCACTTTCTGTGTGTCAGGTCAGGTTGTGGTCAGTGGGTCAGTTTCTGTGTGTTGGTCAGGTTGTGGTCAGTGGGTCCGTTTCTGTGTGTTCGGTCAGGTTGTGGTCAGTGAGTCAGTTTCTGTGTGTTCGATCAGGTTGTGGTCAGTGAGTCAGTTTCTGTGTGTTGGTCAGGTTGTGTTCAGTGGGTCCGTTTCTGTGTGTTCGGTCCGGTTGTAGTCAGTGAGTCAGTTTCTGTGTGTTCGGTCAGGTTGTGGTCAGTGAGTCAGTTTCTGTGTGCTCGGACAGGATGTGGTCAGTAGGTTAGTTCGTGTATCATAGTTAAGTTTGCTTTCAGCTGGTCAGTTTCAGGATTTTCTGTCAGATTTTGTTCAGTTGTCCATTTTTTTGGTGATCGGTCAGGTAGTGGTCAGTTGCACAGTTAATCGGCGCTTTGTTAGATTCAAGTCAGTTGTCCAGTTTCTGGGTGTTCAATTTAGTTGTTGTCAACTCGTCAGCTTTATTGAATTATGTATTGACGGGATCTGGGCTCCGCTGGAATATCCAGCATGTACTGCCCATCCCTAATACCCCTGGAGAAGGTGGTGGTGAGCCGCTTTCTTTAATCGCTGCAGTACGTGTGGTGAAGGTGCTCCCACATGCTGTAAGGGAGTTGTTTGAGGTGCTGCATTGGTTTGATGAGCTACATTAGTTTGAGGTGATGTATTAGTTTGAGGTGGTATATCAGTTTGATGTGCTGGAGTAGTTTGACACACTGTATTACTTTGAGAGTCTGTATTATTTTGAGTGATTGTATTAGATTAATCTTCGATCTAAGTTTCAAGTGTCAATTAGTTTGCGGGGCTGTATTAATTAGTGGGACTTTATCAGATTGAAGCCATATATTAGTTTGAGGGGATGCATTAGTTTGAGGGGCTGCATTATTTTGAATTTTTTATTAGATGAAGTCTCTCAGTAGTTTGAAGGGGTATATTATTTTCGTGGGCTGTATTAGTTTGAGGGGCTGTATTAGTTTGAGGTGCTGTATTAGTTAGAGGGTCTGTATTAGTTTGAGGGTCTGTATTAGTTTGAGGGTCTGTATTAGTTTGAGGTGCTGTATTAGCTTGAGGGGTTCTATTAGTTTGAGGTGCTGTATTAGTTTGAGAAGCTGTATTCGTTTGAGGTGCTGTAGTAGATTGATCGGTAGTATTGGTTGAAGGACTGTATTAGTTTGAGCGGCTGTATTATTCAGTTGCTGCATTAGTTTGAGGGGCTGTATTAGCTTGGGGGGCTGTATTAGTTGGAGGGAATGTATTAGTTTGAGCGGCTGTGTTAGCTTGGGGGGCTGTATTAGTTTGGGGGGCTGTATTAGTTTGAGGAGCTGTATTAGTTTGAGGGGCTGTATTAGTTTGAGGAGCTGTATTAGTTTGGGGGGCTGTATTAGTTTGAGGAGCTGTATTAGTTTGAGGGGCTGTGTTAGCTTGGGGGGCTGTATTAGTTTGGGGGGCTGTATTAGTTTGAGCTCTTGTATTTGTTTGAAGCGCTGTATTAGTTTGAGGGGCTGTATTAGCTTGGGGGGCTGTATTAGTTGGAGGGAATGTATTAGTTTGAGCGGCTGTGTTAGCTTGGGGGGCTGTATTAGTTTGGGGGGCTGTATTAGTTTGAGGAGCTGTATTAGTTTGAGGGGCTGTATTAGTTTGAGGAGCTGTATTAGTTTGGGGGGCTGTATTAGTTTGAGGAGCTGTATTAGTTTGAGGGGCTGTGTTAGCTTGGGGGGCTGTATTAGTTTGGGGGGCTGTATTAGTTTGAGCTCTTGTATTTGTTTGAAGCGCTGTATTAGTTTGAGGTTTAGTATTAGTTTAAGCATAGTATTAGTTTGAGGGATATTATTAGTTTAATGGGCTGTGTTAGTTTGAGAGGCTGTATTAGTTTGAGGAGCTGTATTAGTTTGAGGGGCTGTATTAGTTTGAGGCTCTCTATCAGTTTGAGGGGTTGTATTAGTTTGAGGGGTTGTATTAGATTGAGCGGCTGTATTAGTTTTGAGCCCTTTCTCAGTTTGAGAGGCTGTATGTGGAGTTGCATTGCCTAATGGCGCTGTATTGGTTTAAGGGTCTGTATTAGTTTAAGGGCTTGTATTAGATTGAGGGGCTGTATTAGATTGAGGGGTTGTATTAGTTTGAGGGGCTGTATTAGATTGAGGGAATGTATTAGTTTGAGCGGCTGTGTTAGATTGAGGGGCTGTATTAGTTTGAGGGTCTGTATTAGTTTGAGGATCTGTATTAGTTTGAGGGGCTGTATTAGTTTCAGAGGCTGTATTAGATTGAGGGGCTGTATAAGTTTGAGGGGCTGTATTAGATTGAGGGGCTGTATTAGTTTGAGAGGCTGTATTAGATTTAGGGGCTGTATTAGATTGAGCGGCTGTATTAGTTTGAGGGGCTGTATTAGAATGAGGGCCTATATTAGTTTGAGGAGCTGAATTAGTTTGAGGGGCTGCTTTAGTTTGAGGTGCTGTATTAGTTTGAGGTACTGTATTAGTTTGAGGTGCTGTATTATTTTGAGTGGCTGCATTAGTTTGAGGGTCTGTATTAGTTTGAGTGGCTGTATTAGTTTGAGGGTCTGTATTAGTTTGAGGGGCTGTATTTGTTTGAGGGGCTGTATTAGTTTGAGGGGCTGTATTAGTTTGAGAGGCTGTATTAGTTTGAGGGTCTGTATTAGTTTGAGGGGCTGTATTAGTTTGAGGGGCTGTATTAGTTTGAGGGGCTGTATTAGTTTGAGGGGCTGTATTAGTTTGAGAGGCTGTATTAGTTTGAGGGTCTGTATTAGTTTGAGGGGCTGTATTAATTTCAGGGGCTGTATTAGTTTGGGTATCTGTATTAGTTTGAGGGGCTGTATTAGTTTGGGTATCTGTATTAGTTTGAGGAACTGTATTAGATTGAGGGGCTGTATTCGTTTGAGGAACTGGTTAAGATTGAGGGGCTGTATTAGTTTCTGGGGCTGAATTAGTTTGAGAGGTTGTATTAGTTTGAGGGGCGGCTTTAGTTTGAGGTGCAGCATTAGATTGAGGGGTTGCATTATTTTCAGTTATTGTATTGGACGTAGCAATTGCATTATTTTCAGGGGGTATATTATTTTGAGTGTTAGTATTAGTTTGAGTTGCTGTATTAGTTTTAGTAGCTGTATTAGTTAAGGCTAGTCTTAGTTTAATAGAGTCTTAGATTCATAGTGTTATACAGCACAGAAATAGGCCCTTCGGCCCATCGTGGCCGCGCCGGCCATCAAGCCCTGTCTATTCTTAACCCATTTTCCAGCACTTGGTCCGTAGCATTGTATGCTATGGCGTTTCAAGTGCTCATCTAAATGCTTCTTGAATGTTGTGAGGGTTCCTGCCTCTACCACCCTTTCAGGCAGTGAGTTCCAGATTCCAACAACCCTCTGGGTTAAAAAGTTTTTCCTCAGATCCCCTCTAAACCTCCTGCCCCTTACCTTGAACCTATGCCCCCTGGTGATTGACCCCTCTACTAGGGGGAAAGTTCCTCTCTATCTACTCTATATATGTCCCTCACAATTTTGTACACCTCAATCAGGTACCCTCTCAGCCTTCTCTGCTCTAAAGAAAACAACCCCAGCCTGTCCAGTCTCTCTTCATAGCTCAAGCGCTCCAGCCCACGTAACATCCTGGTGAATCTCCTCTGCACCCTCTCCAATGCAATTCCATCCCTCCTATAGTGTGGTGACCAGAACTGCACACAGTATTCCAGCTGTAGCCCAACTAACGTTTTGTACAGCTCCATCATAACCTCCCTGTTCTTATATTCTATGCCTCGGCTAATGAAGGCAAGTATCCCATATGCCTTTTCAACCACCTTATCTACCTGTCCTGCTGCCTTCAGATATCCACGTACATGCACACCAAGGTCCCTCTGATCCTCTTTCCTTCCTATGATCCTACCATTCATTATATATCCCCTTACCTTGTTTGTCCTCTCAAAATGCATCACCTCACACTTTTCAGGGTTAAATTCCATTTGCCACTGTTCTGCACATCTGTCCAACCCATCTATATGGTACTGTAGCCTAAGGCTTCCCAACTCGCTATTTACCACTCCACCAATTTTCGTGTCATCTGCGAACTTATAATCATAGCTCCTACATTCATATCTAAATCATTAATGTACACTAAAAACAGCAAAGGACCCAACACCGATCTCTGCGGTACACCACTGGACACAGGCTTCCAGTCACAAAAACAACATACGACCATCACCCTCTGCCTCCTGCTACTAAGACAATTTTGGATCCAATGTGCCAAATTACCCTGGATCCCATGGGCTCTAACGTTCTTGACCAGCCTCCCATGTGGGGCTTTTCAAAAGCCTTACTGAAGTTCATGTAGACTGAATCAACTACACTACCCTCATCCACACACCTAGTCAGCCCCTCGAAAAATTCAATCAAATTGGTCAGACATGATCTCCCCCTGACAAAGCCATGATGACTATCCTTGATTAATCCCTGCCTCTCCAAGTGGAGACTATTTCTGTCACTCAGAATTTTTTCCAATAATTTCCCTAGCATTGATGTTAAAATCACTGGCCTGTAATTCCCTGGTTTATCCCTACTAGCCTTCTTGAACAATGATACTACGTTAGCTGTTCTCCAGTCCTCTGGCACCTCCCATGTGGCCAGAGAGGTTCTGAAAATTTGTGTCAGAGCCCCTGCAATCTCCTCCCTTGCTTCACTAAGCAGCCTGGAATACATCCCTTCAGGGCCTGGGGATTTATCCAATTTTAAGCACGCTAAAACCGCTCGTACCTCCTCCCCCTCAATACTAATTTGTTCAAGTATATCATAATCCCCCTGCCTGATTTCTGTGCCGATATCACCCTTCTCCATAATGAACACAAATGCAAAATATTCATTAAAAACCTCATCTACATCTTCTGGCTCTACACACAGATTGCCACTTTGGTCCCTAATGGGCCCTACTCTTTCCCTGTTTATCCTCTTGCCCTTAATATACTTTGAAAACCACTTGTGATTTTTCTTTATTTGGCCCACCAGTGTTTTTTCATGCCCCCTCTTCACTCTCCTAATTTATATTTTAATACCCCCCTGCACTTTCTATACTCCTCTATGTCTTCCACTTTTTTTAGTCCTTTGTATCTGCCAAAAGGCTCCCTTTTTTTCCTAATCCATTCTTGTATATCCCTTGACATCCAGGGTTCCTGGGCTTGTTGGTCCCACCCTTGACCTTTACAGGAACATGTTGGCATGTACCCTTTGTACTTCCTTTACGAAAGATTCCCATTTCTCTGATGTGGAATTTCCTACAAGTATCTGATCCCAGCGCATTTTGGCCAGATCCTGCCTTATTATCTTAAAATCGGCCTTCCCTCAATTTTCAATCTTTATTTCCGGTCTATCTTTGTCCTTTTCCATGACTACCTTAAATCTCACCGAATTATGGTCACTGTCATCAAAATGCTCTCCTACTGACACATCTACCACTTGCCCGGCTACTTTCCCTAGAATTAGGTCCAGTACCGCCCCCTCTCTTGTAGGACTTTCTACATGCTGGCTCAAAATGCTCTCCTGGATGCACTTTAAGAATTCTGCACCCTCTCAGCCTTTCACACTCTGACTATCCCAGTTAATATTGGGGAATTTGAAATCCCCTACTATTATTACCCTATTATTTCTACACTTCTCTGAGATTTGCCTACATATCTGTTCCTCTATCTCCTCCTGAATGTTTGGGGGCCTATAGTACACTCCCAGCAAAGTGCTTGCCCCCTTTTTGTTTTTAAGTTCTACCCATATGGCCTCATTAAAGGTAACTGCTAAGATATCATCCCTCCTTAAAGCAGTAATTGACTCCTTGATTAATATTGCGACACCCCCTCCTCTTTTACACCCCCCCCACTCTGTCTGGCCTGAAGATTCTATACCCCTGAATATTGAGCTGAAACAGTTTGAGTTGTTGTATTAGTTTGAGGGTCCGTATTAGTTTGAGGGTCTGTATTAGTTTGAGGTGCTGTAATAGTTTGAGGGTCTGTATTAGTTTGAGGGTCTGTATTAGTTTGAGGGTCTGTATTAGTTTTAGGGACTGTATTAGTTTGAGGAGCTGTATTAGTTTGAGGTGCTGTTTTAGTTTGATTATCTGTATTAGTTTGAGGGGCTGTTTTAGTTTGAGGGGCTGTATTAGATTGAGAGGCTGAATTAGTTTGAGGTGCTGTATTAGTTTGAGGGTCTGTATTAGTTTGAGGTACTGTATTAGTTTGAGGGGCTGTATTAGTTTGAGAGGCTGCATTAGTTTGAGGTGCTGTATTAGTTTGAGAGGCTCTATTAGTTTGTGGCGCTCTATTGATTGGAGGGGCTGTATTATGTTGAGTGGCTGTATAGGTTTAAGTGGTTGTTTTCGTTTGAGGGGCTGTTTTATTTTGAGAGCCTCTAATCGGTTGAGGCACTGTATTAGTTTCAGGCGCTGTATTTGGTTGGTTATTTTTATTGTATATAATAGTTTCACTACTTTGATGGGGTTTATTGGTTTGAGGGGTTGCAGTAGTTTCAGGATCCATCGGAACAATATCCCCACTTGAATTGCTTAACTGAATGGCCACAGTTAAAGAGGGCAGTCCCATCCCACTGTGCATCAGAGCAGCCCTGTGAGGACACTCTAACTTTAAGAACTTAATTACTGAATGTCTACAGCAGAGTGAAGGGAATAACTGGATCAAGATGAGATCCAAATATTGGCCTGATGGTGTTTCAAACAACATCCCCATTGCTGCGAGAATACAGCTGGCAATTTCCATTATTTAATTGATGTCTTTGGGGCTTTCGATTTCAATCTCAGCACTAAATATATTCTTTCACAACAGGGACTTAACACAGCTGTCATAATCAGTTTAATCAAATTTTAAAAGTAAGTATTTTGACCGATGTTGCAACCTCAATGTCCCCGTGGAGATCCCGCAAGGTATAAATTAAGGGGTGTAGGATAATGCAGATCATAATTCAGCGAGATTGCCTACAGCACGAAGGGTCACATCACTTCACACAGAAAATGCATGGAACAATTAATCTTCTCCGGGAAATATACTACCCTATCCTGGCCATTATTGGTGTTCCTGGTAAGTGACTATAACGTTTGAAGTTATGTAAATATCTGTATGAACAGGTCTCTGGTTTTGCTCTGAGATTGATAATGTAACTTTTTGAAGTTCTGGTCCCCTTTATACAGACACCCGAGCAGTGATACCATTCTGTTAAGTTAAATGTCTTGAATTACCTGTGCGGATTTATTCCATTGACTCAACTGAAAACAAACCTCTGTTTCTATCTCACAGGCTCGGGGAATAATCAAGTTATTGCATTTAATGGAATATAGTGTAATGTTAAATCAGATAATCAGTGCGGGCAACTCTCTGAGAGAAGGTATTACTGGGAGTATCTGTCACTGTAGAACTGTACTGAGTGTGGGTCACTAACCCGAGTGGAACACCTGACCCCAGTGGCCATGTATTACTGGGAGTGTCTATCACTGTAGAATTGTACTGAGTGTGGGTCACCAACCGGAGTGGAACACCTGACTCCAGTGGCCATGTATTACTGAGAGTATCTGTCACTGTAGAATTACTGAGTGTGGGTCACTAACCGGAGTGCAAGAAGCTGCTTCAATATTGAAATCATTGTTTCAGGTGACTGACCTCTCCCCTCCAATGAGCTGCCCTCGTGTTCTACGAATCGACGAAAAAGGGTAAGATTTTTGGTGCGAAAATCCTGTCTGGGCTCAGACACGGGGAATGCTTGATTAGTAATTTCCAGTCTATTTTCCCTTCTCTTTTTTACAGTTAATTTAGTGGCGATTGTGATCCTCTCGCTGGGAAAGTGCGAACTCTCCAACTGCACCACTCGCTACCTGGTGGCCATGTCAGCGGCGGATCTACTGGTGATAATCACTGAGGTCATACTGATGTGGATAAATTGGTTTTATTTCCCAGTTACTTTCCTGGACATCACTCCTGTGTGTAGTGTTATCACTGCCCTGGCCGGTGCAGCAACAGAATGTTCTGTCTGGTTCACCGTCACTTTCACCTTTGATCGATTTGTTGCCATTTGTTGCCAAAAGCTGAAATCAAAATATTGCACCGAGAAAACTGCGGCTGTGGTTTTAGCAACAACCTGCATTCTGCTTTGCTTAAAAAACGTCCCCTTGTACTTTACACTTGAACCTGGAGAGATAATCGACAATTTTCCGTGGTTCTGTTACACAATCCCAAGCTATTTTACTGAGTCCGGATGGGTGGGATTTGACTGGTTTGATACGGTTTTAACCCCATTGCTCCCATTCGCTTTAATTTTGTTGCTCAACGCTCTGACAGTCAGACACATTTTAGGGACCAGCCGAGTCCGTAAGGGACTGAGGGGTGAGAGCAAGGGAGAGAATCGCAGTGACCCAGAGATGGAGAGCAGAAGGAAGTCTGTGATTTTACTGTTCACAATATCCGGCAGCTTCATACTTCTGTGGTTGGCAAATGTTATACATTTCTTTTATTATAGCATTGTAGGAAACGATAATTACAATGTTTCTTTATATAACCTTCAAGAAGCCGGATATATGCTGCGGAATTTAAGTTGCTGCACAAACACATTTATTTATGTGGTGACCCAAACCAAGTTCAGAGAGCAGTTGAAGAGCGCTTTGAAATATCTGGTTACCTCAATTATTCAATTCATTAATCATCAGAACAACTGAGTGCAGCCCAGAGGCGGGTCCCAGTGTTTGCAGTCCATGACATTAATATTTAGCCCCAGACTGGCAGCAACTGAATTACACCAGGAATCGCTGGTGATCTGAAAATACACCCAGGGGCGGGACAAGCGCTGTGTTTAGGACATGGCACTATTTCTGACTGACATTTCCCATATTATCTTTCGGGAAAGGACCACTAATTTGTGCATTCTGTCTGAGTTCTACTTTAAAGTGTCTGTTCAGCTATTTAGTGCAGCAATTCATTTGCAGCTTCTAGAGTAAGAGCCTCCTCAATATGTAGGCAGACAGAGCCAAGCTGCCGTTCAGAGGATTACATTACATAGTATATACAGCAAACCAACAGGCCATTCGGCCCAAGTATTCTGTGCTGGTGTTTATTCTCCACACGAATCTGCTCCCATTTAACTACCTCATCTCAGCCTTTCAGTATTTCTTTCTATTCCCTTTTCTCTCATGTACACATCCAATTTCCCTTTGATACCATCGAAGCTATTGGCCTCAACCACTTCCTGTGGTAGTGAATTCCACATTCTAAAAAATCTGCGAAATTAAACTGCTCCTTATTTCCCGATGGATTTATTAGTAACTACCTTGTATGTTTGGCACCTAGTTTTAGATTCTCCCACAAGTCTGGATGAGTGCAGCTCCAACAATACTAAAGACGCAGCACACCATTCAGGACAAAGCAGCCCGCTTGATTGGCACCCCATTCACCACCTTAATCATTCGCTCCCTCCACCACCGGCGTACCGTGGCTGCAGTGTGTATCATCTAAAAGATGCTCTGCAGCAACTCGCCAAGGCTTCTTCGGCAGCACCTCCCGAACCCGCAACCGCTTCCACCTAGAAGGACAAGGGCAGCAGATGCATGGTAACAGCACCATCTCCAATTCCCCTCCAAGTCAAAAACCATCGTGAAATGGAAGTATATCGCCATTCATTCATTGTCGCTGGGTCACAATCCTGGAACGCCCTCCCTAACAGTGAGTACCTCCACCGCAAGGACAGCAGCGGTTTAAGAATGCGGCTCACCTCAACTTTCTCAAGGGCAATTAGGGATGGGCAATAAATTCTGGCCTTGCCAGCGACGCCCAGAACCCATGAACGAATAAAAAAAAGGTGGAAGCGTACTGTCCACATTCAGTCATCATTTGCAAGACCTCTATCAGGCCTCCTCTAAGTCCCCTCTCTTCTAAAGCAAAAATGCCCAAATTGTTCAATATTTTCCGATAGCTGTGGACTCTCAGTTATCTTGCCGTCCAGCTAAATATTTGTAAAACCGAAGCCATTGGACCCCGCCACATACTCCATTGCCTAACCTCCGACTCCATCCCTCTCCCTGACATCTATCTAAGGCTGAACGAGACCATTCGCAACCTTGGTGTGGTATTTGACCGCAGGATGAATTTCCGACCATATATCCACTCCATCACCAAGACGGCTTATTTCCACCCCCGTAACATCACTTAACTCCACCCCTGCCTCAGCTCATCTGCTGCTCAATACTTCATCCATGCCTTTGGTAGCTCTAGACTTGGCAACTCCAATGCTCTTCTGGCCAACTTCCCATCTCACACCATCCATGAGCTCGAGCTCATCCAAAACTCTGCTGCCCGTTTACTAGCTCGCACCACATCCCAATACCCCATCACCCCTGTACTCGCTCAGGTCCATTGGTTCCCGTCCGGCAAAGCATCAATTTTAAAATCATCAATCTTTTTTTTCAAATCTCTACATCCCGTCCATGTCTGTAAAACGTCCATCAGCTCTGCGACCCCCCGAGATCTCTCTGCTCCTCCAAATCTGGCATCTTGCACATCCCCGATTTTTACCGCTCCACCGTTTGTGGCCCTGCTTTCAGAAGGAGGAGTGAGAGTTCGAGAGGCAGAGATGATTATGGAGCGGATCCCAGAACTTAGCAACGTGAATTAGCTCCAAATAACCAGGAGTAGACTTGAGGAGTCTGGCAGTGAGAGTCTACGTATTATTCACAGTATATATAGGTCGGAAGTTCTGGGAAGTTCTGGGATCCGCTCCATAATCATCTCTGCCTCTCGAACTCTCCTCCTCCTTTTAAGATGCTCCTTAAAATTTACCTATTTGACCAATTATTTTGTCATCTTTCCTACTATCTCCTTATGCGGCTCGGTGTCAAGTTGTGTTTGATGACGTTCCACTAAAGCGCCTTGGGAGGTTTCACTACATTAAAGGCGCTATATAAATGCAATTGTTATTGTTGTCAATATTTATTGCACTTTCTCCAATACTTCAATGTCCTTTTTTCCAGTATGGAGAACATATCTATGCTCAGTTCTCTAAGTGTGACATGACCAGGGAGCTATACAACTTTAACACAACTTACAATGTACTTACTGCACCGAGACATGTCATTCGGCCCCAAATGTCCATGTCGGTGTTTATGCTCCAGAGGAGTCTCCTCCCACCTTCCTTCCTCCAACCCAGTCAAAATATCCTTCTATTCCTTTCTCCCTCATGTGCTTACCTCGTTTCCCCTTAAATGTATCTATTCTAATTACACCAACTATTCCTTGTGGTAGCGAGTTCCACATTCTGACGACTATCTGAGTAAAACGGTTTCTGCTGAACCCCTATTGGATTTATTAAAGACTATCTTAAATCTATGACCCCGAGTTCTGGTCTCTCCCACAAGTGGAAATATCTCATCTACGTCTACCCTCTCAAACCCTTTCACAATCTTAAAGAACCCTATCTGATCATCACTCCGTCCTCTGTCCTCTCAGTTCTGGTATTATTCTTGTAAATACATTTTGCAGCTTCTCCAGTGCCTGTCTGCCAATATTATAAGATGGCGACAAAAATGTTTGCAATATTCTAATGGTCTAACCAAGATTCTATACAAGTTTAAAATAACTTCTCTGCTTTACAATTCTATCCCTCTAGAAATTAACCCTAGTGATTTATTTGTTTATATGCCCTGGACAACCTGCATTGCTACATTTAGTGATTTGTGTATTTTTACCGTCACATATCTCCTATCCACAACCCCATTTAGACACTTATTTTGCAAGTATTATGTGGCCTCCTCATTCTTCCTATAGAAATGAACTAACTCACACTTCCCTGATGAAAATTATTTGCCAGTTACACGCCCATTCTACAAGTTTATTGACGTCTTCCTGGATTCTGTCGCTGTTCTCCTCTTTATTAACTTTAAACACTTATTTTGGTGGCATTCACAAACTTGAAATTGCACTTCCGATTCTCGAGTCCAAATTTTTGTTGTAAATGGTGAACAAGAATGGTCCCAGCACCGATCCTTGTGGAACACCAATTCACACCATTTGCCAACTTCACTACTTTTGAATTCTACTGCCTTAGAAATAAACCCCAGTTCATCGCTAGCATTGTAACTTGTTGTGCTGATCTGTGATACTGATTTTAATTAATTAATTTTAATTACTTGTATCCCGAGATCGCTTTGTTCTTCGGCCCCAGTCAGTTGCTTATTGTCTAAGGTGCCGGTGATTCTCGAATCATAAAATGGTACACGCAGAAGCTCATTCGGCCCATCGTGCCTGTGCCGACTCATTGGTAGAGCTGTCCAATTAATCCCACTCCTCTGCTCTTTCCCCGGAATTTTGTTTTATATCAAGTATCCTTTCCAAATCCCTGTTGAAAGTTACTATTGTATCTGCTTCCACCAATCTTTCAGGCAGAGCATTCCAAATCACCACAACTCGCTCTGGAAAAAAAGCCTCCTCATGTCGTCTGTGGTTCTTTTGCCACTCGCATTGAATCTGTGTTCTCTGGTTACCGACCTATCTGCCACTGGAAACAGTTGCTACTTATTTACTCTGTCAAATCAATTTAAGATTTTGAACTATTGTATAAAATCTCTTCTTATCCTTCTCTTCTCGAAGGAGAACAATCCCAGCTTCTCCAGTTTCTCCGCGTAACTTAAGTCCTTCAATCCTGGTACAATTCTTTAAATCTGTTTTTGGCACCACTAATCTTTTTTCCTGTTAATAAAATATATACCTGTAAACTGAGTAAGGAGATAACTGTATCTGCAGGAAAGAGGTTCAATTAGAAGGTGTTACATGAATGTGTTTTTAACCGAAGATCAGCCATGAACTGATTGAATGGTGGAGCAGGCTTCAAGGGCCGAATTGCTTCCTGCTGCTCCTATTTGTTGGCCCAGAAATTAAAGACTGAGTGTTGACGCGGGGGTAAGGCTTCCCCGCGATCTCTCACTCCGCGTTGGCTTTTTCAGATCCAGCTCGCACGAACTTGATGTTCTAGTAATCAGCTGGGCAGTGCTTGCGTATCCCACCGGCGCAGTGAATTCGTGCGAGCTGTGGGATCACGTAACTCAGTTAGAGCCAATGGCAGCACACCATCTTCCATTCATAAGTTTCACATAAGTGCTGTGAAAGCTATGAATCTTACACACCCCCAAAATAACAGCTAAACCTCAACTAAATTTAAAAAAAAAACATCACATTAATAAAATAAGTATAGTTAAATAAATTAACCATTTTAAATAAAAAATTAAATTTGTGAAAAAATTTAAAATCTTTTAAAAATTTATAAAAATAAACTTACCTGTCTTTAAAGTCTCTAAAAAGATATACCTGTTAAAAAAAATTCCAAATAATACTTAATTCACTACTTACCTTGTTAAAAGTGAATCTTACTCCTCCTTTTTTCATTTCTAAAATCAGCCGTCCTGACCTGCGCGTCCAAAGCACTAAGTGCACAGCGTGCGCGCAGCCTGTAGCGCGCACGCGGTGCACCGAGGAACCGCCCCCTTTTCCAAAAACCAAGTGCCGGTTTTCAGCGCATGCGCAGTGCATGCAGAAAACCGGCAATTGGTGACAGAATACGCGAGAGTATGCAGTGCGTACTCTCGCGTCGCGGGACTAATTTTTGGGCCATTATGTTCTTAATTTGGCCAGTCAGTCTATGTCCTCCTGAAGTCTGTTACTGTCCTCCTCATTGGGAACTACATTTCCGAATGTCATTTCACTTGCAGTCTATAAAAGTATGTAGTGTTTTTAACCAACTCTATGTTATTAATATGCATCAAAAATAGCGATTCCTGGTGTAACCACTGCATACCTCCCTCCAGTCTGAAAAGCAACCGGTCACCACTACTATCCGCTTTCTGTCGCTTAGAAAATGTTGTATCCATTCTGCCCTGTCGCGATAATCCAATGGGCTGAAATTTTACGAACACGTCTATTACGTGGCACTTTATCAAACATCTTTTGGAAAGTCCATATACACAACGACAACCGCACTACCCTCATGATATTGCTATTGTCCTGCCAAGCTGTTTCACCGCGCATTCATCAATGATAAGGTTCACTTGCCACTTAACAGCACAGTCTGCAAGTTTTCTAATGTCTATTGTGAGATGTCTTTTAGAGAAATGTTTCTCAATATTTGAAGCAAAGCATCAGTTGTATTGAATAAAAGCAATAACAATTAATAAAGGCACACATATACACCTGTGTATGGTTTTGGAATTTCATCCGAAAATCTGGAGATTTTTGCAGTGTAAACGCCTTACCTGTCAATTTGGAGTATTGCTTTTCGTTGGAGTGAGTGCAGTTATTATTTATTTCAACTAACCGAACCGCTGTCGTGTTTGCTCCAGCCAGTGAGACTTTCGATATATAGTTATGCATCCAACATTCTCAAAACCTCGCACCACACCTAATATAAACAGCTCATGCCCAGCATACCTAATATCCTCGGCTCCTCCCCACCCCACCAAATATCCCCATCTCCTCTACACCATACCTAATATCCCAAATCATCCCACCCCACCTATCATCCTTAGCTGCACACCTCCACAGCTAATAACCTCAGCTCTTCTCCACACAACCTAATATAATCAGTTCCTCCCTACCCAATCTAATAACCTCAGCTCTTCCCCAACCTATCTAATATTCTGATCTACTCCCCTCCTCACCTAATATCCTCACCTCCTCTGCACTCCACATAATATCATCATCTCCTCCCCATCCCACCTAATATCCTCAGCTCCTCCCCACCCCACCTAATATCCTCAGCTCCTCCCCACCCCACCTAATATCCTCAGCTCCTCTCCACCCCAACAAATATCCTCAGCTCCTCACCACCAAACTTATATCCTCAATTCCCCCACCTCCACCAAACATTCCCAGCTCATCTTCATCACCTAACATTCGCTAGTCCTCCCCAACCCCACAGCCGCCAAACATCCTCGTGCCTTTCCCAACCTACATCAAACAACTTACTCTGTTATTCCCTACCAGAACAATCCCCAGCTCATCGTTAAGCCCAGCAAACATCGTCAGCTCCTCCACACCCTACTCCAACTAACCTCCTCTGCTTTACCTTAACCACGTATCCCCAGCTCCTCCCCACCTCCAGCAAACATTCTCAGCTCCTCCCAACCCTACCCCACTTATCCTCCTCTGCTCTTCCATATTCACATAACCCCAGCTCATCCCCACCCCCAGCAATCTTCAACTGCTCTTGCCCGCCCAACCTAGCATCATCAGCTCCTCCACGATGCATCTAATATTTTCAGCTGCACCCCACCTCTATCTAACATCCTCAACATCTCTCCGCTTATTTCTGCATGAAGTCTGCAGCTGTCAATCACATGCTCTCTGCCCGGAAGCTGTCCGAGGACTGCCTGCACGTATTTCGGCCTACAGTCTGCATCTGTTAATCTAGTGGGTGCGATGTGCTATCAGAGATTATCAACCAGGTACAACAACAACAACTTCCTGTGAATTCTTTGCATTTCGATGTAAGAGCAGGAATCCCCTGACAGTTCCCGGGATGGCAGTATGCGATTGACAACTGCAGACTGTGTGCAGAGAGATAAGTGCAGGTAGTTCTCCGACAGTTCCCGGGAGGAGAGTATATTATTAAGTATTACAATGTATTAGCCGCACTGAAATTTTCCTTTCAGCCCAACAGGTCCATGCTGGTGTTTATGCTCCACTCGCTCCTATACCGATATTTAGTCGCCAGCTGTCGTCTGGTTTCCTAACCGGCCAAACTGTGGAGTTAGTTGTAATTGTGCCTTGGCGACCAACACCCTGCTTTAACAATGACTCGATGGTGGCTGGAATGTACGGTCCGCTCTCGGCTGGATGCGAGAATTGTTTTACGGGAACAAGTACCGGTCCGTTGATCTCCTCGGGCTCAGTCATGCTTCCGCAATCAGATTTCTGCGTTGCAAATAGGCCCCGGTAGACTCTCGGATCGCCTATACCTCCGGGTACTCCTCTGTTTATTAATCGCGAATACTGAATGTGTGCCAGATAAGGGTCCGTTATTAAGGGTCCACAAGGTGTCCGAGGGATATTGTCACGGGTCAGATCTCAATCAGTCCTGGCATGGATGCGTACTTAGAGTCATAGAGTCATAGAGTCATAACGGCACAGAAGGAAGCAAGTCGTACCATCGAGTCTGTGCCGGCTTTGTAGAGAGCAATGCAGTCAGTCCCATTCCCCCGCTCTAGCCCGTAGCCCTGCAAGTTTATTTCCCACAAGTGCCTATCCATTTTCCCCTTGAAAACATTGAGTGTCTCCGCTTCTACCACTTCCGTCGGCAGCGAGTTCCAGGTCCTCACCACTCACTGCGTAAAAAAGATTTTCCTCACATCCTCCCTTGTAGCTCTTGCCCAAAATCTTCAATCTGTGTCCCCTAGTACTTGTACCATCAACTAGTTGGACCAGCCTTTCCCCGTCTAGCCTATCCAAACCTGTCATAATCTTGTACACCTCTATCAAGTCACCCCTCTACCTCCATTGCTCTAACGAAAACAAATCCAGCTTCTTCAATCTGCCCTTGTAACTAAGATACCCCAACCCTGGAACCATTCCGGAAAAACTCATCGGCTCCCTCTCAAGTGACTTCACATTCTTCAAAAAGTGTGGTGACCAGAACTGGACGCAATACTCCAGTGGTGGCCTAACCAGCGCTTAATAAAGGTACAGCAGAACTACTCTACTTTTGTACTCTACCCCTCTATTTATGAAGCCCAAGATCCCATATGCTTTGCTAACCACTCTCTCAATATGTCCTGCCAACTTCAGGGACCTAAGCACATTAACTCCCAGGTCCCTCTGTCCCTGCACACTCTTTAAAACTGTGCCATTAAGTGTATATTGCCTCTCCCTGTTCCTCCTGACAAAATGCATCACTTCACACTTATAAGCATTACATTCGATCTGCCACTTGTCTGCCCATTCTGGTAGCCTTTCTATGTCCTTTTGCAATCGATTGGTATCATCATCACTGTCTGCCACACCCCCAAGTTTGGTGTCATCGGCAAATTTAGAAATTCTACTCTGTATTCCAATATCCAGGTCATTTATACATTTCAAAAAAGCAGTGGCCCCAGCACTGACCCTTGGGGAACACCACTGTCTACCATCCTCCAGTCTGAAAAACAGCCATTTAACACAACTCGCTGTTTTCTGTCCTTAAGCCAATTCCTTATCCAAGCTGCCACTGACCCACCTGTTCCATGACCTTCAATTTTGTTAACCAGCCTTCCATGTGGTACTTTGTCAAAAGCATTCCGAAATTCCATGTAGACAACATCCTTTGCATTTCCTTCATCAATCTTCTCTGTTTCTTCATCAACACATTCAATTCGATTCGACAAACACGATCTGCCTTTTACAAATCCGTGTTGGCTCTCCTTAATTAGCTTAATCCTCTCCAAGTGCCTGTTAATTTTTCCCTTGATTATTGTTCCATAACTTTACCCACCACTGATGTTAAACTGATCGGCCTGTAGTTACTAGGATTGTCCTTATACCCTTTCTTGATCAATGGTGTAACATTTGACACTTTACAATACTCAGGAACCTCCCCTGCATCCAGGGAAGATTGGAACATTATGGAAGCCCTTCCGCTATCTCCTCCCCCAATTCCCTTAGAAACCTGGGATGCAAACCATCTGGGCCAGGCCATTTATCCACTCTAAGCACACCCAAACTTTCCATACACCCTGTCTATCAATTTTCACCCCTTCCATTGCTTCTACCTTTTCCACTTCTACTGATATTTTGTCAGCATCCACCTCCTTAGTAAACATCGACACAAAGTACTCATTTTGTATTCTAGTCCTGGCCTTCCGCCCCTAAGCATATATCACCTTCTTTGTCCCTATTAGGCCCCACCCCGCCTCTTACTACCCGCTTACTGTTCCCACGGGGAGTCTTTGGAGATCTAGACGCCCAGCACGTCACGGGCCAGCGGTTGGAGGCCGTTCAATAAGAGCATTCTGAAGCCCGGGTTATTGAAGAAATCCCCTCCGCTGCCCCTGGTGCACTGGAAGATGCGGAGATGCCGGTGTTGGACTGGGGTGGACAAAATTGAGAGGTCGCACAACACCAGGTTATAGTCCAACAGTTTTATTTTAAATCACAAGCTTTCGGAGTTACAACTCCTTCGTCAGGTGAAGTGAGGAGATACAGAATCGTCCAGGACGATTCTGTATCTCCTCACTTCACCTGACGAAGGAGTTGTAACTCCGAAAGCTTGTGATTTAAAATAAAACTGTTGGACTATAACCTGGTGTTGTGCGACCTCTCAATTTCAGCACTGGAAGATGTCATGGAGTTTATGCAGAAAAGAAATTCGGGCATTCGGTAGGGCCCTGTTTGCTGTTCGTCAGGAGCTGGTGAAAATCAATGCCTTCCTACCCTAATGGTTGGCATTAACTCAATCTCATCTAATGTGCCCACCCCCCTCAGTATGTCCTGGTCCATTTCTTGTTTTGATCCTGAGGAACATGTATCCAGGAGGAACAGTTTGAGGTCGTCCCTTTCTACTTCTGGGTGGATGATTATAAAAATTATCCACCGTCCCCAGGTTAGATTTTAGCGCCCCCACTTCAACCATGGTGAGGGACCGACTCTTGGTTATGGTAGTGGTTTCTGGCTCGCTACTAGTGGTGGTCGAGGAGGCTGCCTCACCATTAGGGTCTCGGCCAGCCTGGCGCTTGGGTTCCCGTGCGGCCTTCTCTCGGTGACCACACATACTGGTATCGTCTCCCTCGCCTCGCCACCCTTGTATGGTGGGGGCGGATTAGATGGAACAGAGGGAGCAGAGGGAGTAGTTTCCCCAACTGTGTTGCCGCAGCAAGGGCCGGGATATTTTGCTTTTGTCTTGAAGACACAAGCCACCACTGTACGTTGTTGGCCGATTGGCGCCTGCAATTGTTGGGCTTTTCTACGCACGGGCCATGGTCTGCTTCGGGGGACGCCGTGGGTTGGCGCCGCTTTAATTCCCTTAACGCTCAACTTTCATCCTCTAACTCCTCACTCTGTCTGGTGCTTTCTGCCTGTAGTTCCATATTCTGCTCGAGTATTTGATCTAGTATCTTTGATGTAAACTGCATTTCGTCATAAAACCGTTGCACCCGGCGCAACTTGTTGCAGAGGACAGAAAGGTTCTCTCACCCACCACTTCTTTCTTCCCGGATCTGGCTTACTAAATCTTTGAACTCTTTAATCTCCCTGTTTAACTGGGCAGCACACAACTGTGCCCCGTGATCTCACCTGTCTCGGTCTCTCTTATTTGAAGTGTGTTTTTCCTGAACATCCTCAGAGAGTTTATCCAGATTTTGTCCTAGTCCCCGTTACCGTTTCTAAGACTTTTAGGCGGTCCGCTGCTGCGGACGAGCCGACCTTTGCTGTCAGTCTGTCCACTCGCTGTCCTCGATGCTGTGCCAGCTCCATTGTACCTCTGGTTTTACCTTTACCCCACTCTCTCCCTCTCCCTTCTTTCAGGGACTCTTCTACTTAGTCTGAAGCGACGATCACGCCCGGTCGACCAAGTCCCTCCAGTCCCCACAACTGGACTCTTACAACTCCCAACTCTGTGATCCACTTCTGACACCACCGTAATATTTGGATCACAGGTCACACACAGATTACCCAAAAGGTCTTAGGAGCTGCAAGGCTTTATATTAGAGAGCTACAGTTTAAGCCTAATCAGATACTACATGTGATTGAATTAGATAGAGTAGACATGCAACCCGTGAAAGATGATGGCGATCTACGGCCCCGGAGCTGAATGAAACCATCGGAATGAGGGACAGTGAGGAAGTACGGTGTTCCAGATATATTCCTTGCCTTGTTATCCCTCCCCAAATGCATTACCACACACATCTACGGATTGAATTCCATTTGCCCACCTGACCAGTCGATTGATATCACCCTGCAGTCTACAGTTTGCTTTCTCACTATCAACCACCCGGACAATTTTTGTTCCAAATGTAAACACCTTAAGCATGCGCCTTACATTGAAATGTAAATCATTACTGTGCAGTATAAAAAGCATTGGGCCTATTACTGAGCCCTGCGGATCCAGAACGGAAACAGCGATTCAGTCGGAAAACACCCGACGTCCATTAACCTTTGCTTCTTGCCACTGAGCCAATTTTGGATCTAACTTGTCACTTTCCCATAGATGCATTGGGCGTTTACTCTTCTGTCCAGTCTGCAATATGGGATCTTGTCAAGAACCTTGCACAATCCATGTAGATTACAAGACATGCGCTACCCTCATCGACCCCCCTTGTTACCTGCTCAAAAAATGTATTCAAATTAGTCAGACACGAACTTCCTTTAGCAAATCCATGCTGACTGTCCTTGATTAATCCGGGCCTTTCTAAATGACGATTAATGCTGCGGCTCATAATTTTTTCAAATAGTTTGCCCAATACTAAGGTTAGGCTGACTGGCCTGTAATCACTAGGTCTATCCCTTTTTCCCTTTTTAAACAACGGTACAACGTTAGCAGTCCTCCAGCACCACGCCCGTAGCGAGAGAGGTTGAAAAATGACGGTTCGAGCTTTCGCTATTTCCACCCTTGCTCCTCTTAACAGCCTGGGATACATTCATCAGGGCCTGGCTATTTATCTACTTTCAAAGAGGCTAAACCCCTGAATATTTCCTCTCTGACTATGTTTATTGCATCCACTATGTCATACTCCTCCTAAATTACAATATCTGAATGCCCACCCCCCCGTTTTGTGAAGACAGATGTAAAGTATTCATTAAGAACCACACCAACGTCTTCTGCCTCCACACACACGTTAGCTTTGCTGGTCTCCAATAGGCCCGACTCTCAGTTATTCACTTGCTCTTCATGTCTTCCTAAAGCATCTTTGGGTTTTCCTTGATGTTACTGGAAAATGATTGTTCATGGTCTGGCTGTGCTTTCCTAATTTGAACTTTTTAAATTACACCCCTGCACTTTCTATACTCCTCAATATTTTCTGCAGTTTTCAGGTCTCGGTATCTGATAAATGCTTCCTTTTTTTCCTTATCCTACCCTGTATGCTGCTTAACATCCAGAGGGCTCCAGAGTTGGAATTCGCATCCGTTTTCTTTGTGGGAAATATTTGCACTGAACCCTCACTATCTCGTCTGGGAATGCCTCCCACTGCTCCGACACTGATTTCCAGTCCACTTTCACTAAATCACATCTCAACTACATAAAAAAAATGACTTCCCCGAATTGAGAAATTTTTCTGCGGGTCTATCTTCGTCCTTTTCCATAACTACAATAAATAACTGTATTATGAAAATTACCATTAAATGCTCTCCCACTGATACCCCTTCCACCTGCTCAGCTTTGTTCCCGAAAATAAGTCCGGAACCTCCCCGCTCTTGTTGGGCTTGCTCCGTCCATGAATAATGTTAAAGAAGTGAGATAGAAACTGAGTAAAATGTATCGCAATGTTTGGAAGATGGTGCAGCAGGTAAAGAACAGAAGATCTGAATTATATTATTGATCACTGATGTTGGTCCATTTATTTCTAAACCTTGTAATTTAGGAGAACCTGGTTCATTATTTGTAGAACAAGCTGAGGCTCTTGGGCGGAGCCAACAGCTGCCTCCCTGCAATAACAGACAAGGAGACTTACCTTCCATAGGCCCGGCTAGCTCATTCTGTAGCGCATCAGACTCTTAATCTCAGGGTCATGGTTTAGAGCTCTAGGTTGTGCGGTTTGCGTTGTAAAGTTTATGTTGCTTTCACGGGCCAACCCCAGCTCTGAATTACACCGGCACTGTCAACCGCGCTGGAATCTAGTCTGACTCCGCACGTTTGTTTAAAGTCATAATTTTTAGTTTAAGCTACCAGAGCTAGGCGGCACGGAAGTGTCAATGGAATCTAAGCACGGGAGTAAAGACAAGCAGCAACATTCAGCCCCACCTTTCCCGCACTGTCCCGCTCTCTCCAATCACCCGCTGCCGGAGTGAGTGAGGCGGCGACAAGCAGCAACATTCAAGCCGCCTGTCCCGCCCCGATATCTCCAATTCCCTGCTGCTGGCGGAAAGCAGCGAATGCCGCCTCAGACAGCGCATCATTGCCCTTCCCTGGGATTCAGGATCCCAGTGAAGCAGAGTAACATAAGAAATAGGAGCAGGAGTAGACCAATCGGCCCCTCGAGCCTGCTCCGCCATTCAATGAGATCATGGCTGATCTGATCCTACCTCAACTCTAAAGAACACAAGAAGTAGGAGCAGGACCCGGCCACTCGGCCCGTGGGCCCGCTCCGCCACCCACAGGGCCTTGAAAGATCCGAACTCAAACTCATGTCCAATTTCCAGCCCGCTCCCCGTAACCCCTGATTCCCTTTACTTCTAGGATACGGTCTATTTCTGTTTTAAATTTATTTAATGAAGTAGCTTCCACAGCTTCCTGGGGTAGCAAATTCCACAGACCTACTACCCTCTGAGTGAAAAAGTTTCTCCCCATCTCAGTTTTGAAAGAGCAGCCCCTTATTCTAAGATTATGACCCCTAGTTCTAGTTTCACCCATCATAGAAACATAGAAACATAGAAACATAGAATCTAGGAGCAGGAGTAGGCCATTCGGCCCGTCGAGCCTGCTCCACCATTCAATACGATCATGGCTGATCATCCAAATCCAGTACCCTGTCCCTGCTTTTTTAATCCCCACAGTACACATATCCCACCCTACCTCCGTAACCCCACGTATTTAATTCCCCCTCACATATCCCATCCTATCCCCATAACCCCACATATTTACTCCCCCCCTAACACTAAGGGTCAATTTATCGTAGCCAAATCAACCTAACCCGCACATTTTTGGACTGTGGGAGGAAACCGGAGCACCCGGAGGAAACCCATCATTGGGAACATCCTCACCGCGTCCACCCGATCCAGCCCCTTCACAATCTTATATGTTTCAATATGATCGCCTCTCATTCTCCTGAACTCCAATGAGTAGAGTCCCAATCTACTCAACCTCTCCTCGTATGTACACCCCCTCATCCCCGGAATTAACCGAGTGAACCTTCTTTGTACTGCCTCGAGAGCAAGTATGTCTTTTCTTAAGTATGGACACCAAAACTGTATGCAGTACTCCAGGTGCGGTCTCACCAATACCCTATACAACTGCAGCAATACCTCCCTGTTTTTATATTCTATCCCCCTAGCAATAAAAACCAACATTCCATTGGCTTTCTTGATCACCTGCTGCACCTGCATACTAACTTTTTGATTTTCTTGCACCAAGTCCCCCAGATCCCTTTGTACTGCAGTACTTTCCAGTTTGTCGCCATTAAGATAATAACTTGCTCTCTGATTTTTCCTGCCAAAGTGCATAACCTCACATTTTCCAATATTGTATTGCATCTGCCAAATCTCTGCCCACTCACCCAGCCTGTCTATATCCCCTTGTAGGTTTTTTATGTCCTCCTCACTCTCTACTTTCCCTCCCATCTTTGTATCATCTGCAAACTTTGTTATGTTACACTCGGTCCCCTCCTCCAAATCGTTAATATAGATTGCAAAGAGTTGGGGACACAGCACCGACCCCTGCGGAACACCACTGGCTACTGGTTGCCAGTCCGAGAATGAACCATTTATCCCAACTCTCTGCTTCCTGTTAGATAACCAATCATCCACCCATGCCAGAATATTACCCCCAATACAGTGATTTTTTATCTTGAGTAATAATGTTTTATGTGGCACCTTGTCGAATGTCTTCTGGAAGTCTAAATACACTACATCCACTGGTTCCCCTTTATCCACCCTGTATGTTATGCCCTCAAAGAACTCGAGCAAATTTGTCAGACATGACTTCCCCTTCATAAAGCCATGCTGACTTGGTCCTATTAAATTATGTTTATATAAATATTCAGTTACTGTCTCCTTTATAATAGACTCCAAAATTTTACCCACCACAGATGTTAGGCTAACTGGTCTATAATTTCCAGCCATCTGCCTACAACCCTTTTTAAATAAGGGTGTTACATTAGCAGTTTTCCAATCTGCAGGGACCTTTGCTGAGTTCAGGGAGTTTTGGAAAATTATTACCAAAGCATCCACAATTCTTACTGCCACTTCCCTCAAGACCCTAGGATGTAAGCCTTCTGGTCCAGGGGATTTATCCGCCTTCAGTCCCATTATTTTACTGAGTACCAATTCCTTAGTGATTTTAATCGTATTTAGCTCCTCCCCCACTAGAGCCCCCTGTTTGTCCAGTGTTGGGATATTCTTAGTGTCCTCTACCGTAAAGACTGAAACAAAATATTTGTTCAGCATTTTTGCCATCTCCATGTTTCCCACCATTAATTTCCCGGTCTCATCCTCTAAGGGACCTACGTTTGCCTTAACCACCCTTTTTCTTTTTATATAACTATAGAAACTCTTGCTATCTGTTTTTATATATTTTGCTAATTTATTTTCATAGTCTATTTTCCCTTTCTTAATCAATCCTTTAGTTACTTTTTGTTGTCTTTTGAAGACTTCCCAATCTCCTATCCTCCCACTAACTTTGGCTAACTTATATGTCCTTGTTTTTATTTGGATACTTTCTTTAATTTCTTTACTTAGCCATGGATGGCTGTCATTTCTTTTACACCCTTTTTTCCTCAGTGGAATATATTTATTTTGAAAGTTGTAAAATAACTCCTTGAATGAACACCACTGCTCATGTACCGTCTTACCCTTTAATCTATTTTCCCAGTCCACTTTAATCAATTCTGAACTCATGCCATCATAGTCTCCTTTATTCAAGCTCAATACGCTTGTTTGAGACCAACCTTCTCACCCTCTAATTGGATATGGAATTCAACCATGATTGATCACTCATTCCAAGGGGATCCTTAACTAGGACATTATTAATTAATCCAGACTCATTACACAGTACCAGGTCCAAGGTTGCTTGCCCCCTTGTAGGATCAGTTACATACTGCTCAAGAAATCCATCCCTAAGACACTCAATAAACACTTCCTCAAGGCTGCTATGCCCAATTTGATTTGTCCAGTTAATATGATAGTTAAAATCCCCCATAATTATAGCTGTTCCCTTATTACATGCCACAACTATTTCCTGATTAATACTTCTTCCAACAGAGTTGCAACTATTAAGAGGCCTATATACTATGCCCACCAGTGTTTTTATCCCCTTATTATTCCTTATCTCTACCCAAACTGTTTCATTATCCTGATCTTTTGACCCAATATCATTTCTCTGTATTACAGTGATTGCTTCCTTTATTAACATAGCCACCCCCCCTCCCCTTCCTTCCTGCCTGTCCTTCCTAATTGATAAATACCCTGGCATATTTAATTCCCAGACGTTGTCACCCTGCAGCCATGTTTCTGTAATGGCCACAAGATCATACCCATACATAGTTATTTGTGCCGTTAACTCGTCAATTTTGTTACGAATGCTACTTGCATTCAGATAAAGAACTTTCAAATGTGTTTTGCGACACTTACTTCCTGCTTTTTCCTTATTTAACACTTTACCTTTTACTCCATACCTTCTGTCCCTTCCTGACATGCTTTCCTCTGTCTCCCTGCTCAGGTTCCCAACCCCCTGCCACATTAGTTTAAATCCTCCCCAACAGCACTAGCAAACACTCCCCCTAGGACAGCGGTCCCGGCCCTGCCCAGGTGCAGACCGTCCGGTTTGTACTGGTCCCAACTCCCCCAGAAACGGTTCCAATGTCCCAGGAATTTGAATCCCTCCCCCTTGCACCAATCCTCTAGCCACGTATTCATTTGAAATATCCTCCTATTTCTACTCTGACTAGCACGTGGCACTGGTAGCAATCACGAGGTTACTACCTTTGAGGTCCTATTTTTTAATTTACCTCCTAACTCCCTAGTACTGTGGAGCTTTGCGGCTGTAGCGTGCAGGCGACGTTGTTAAGGTTGATATTGATAGATTTATTTATTTGAAATCACAGTGTTTTGCAAGGATTAAAACATTTCAATGAACAATTTACGTTAAAAGATTACATGAAAAGCAGAATTTAAAAAAACCTTCAAATTGATATTCTCAAATAAAAAGTAATTTTACAACCACACGTCAGATAAACAAGGCGGAAATGACGTCACACATTTATGGCCGACAAGACGTCGGACAAGCATGGACGACATGACGTCCCACAAACATGACACACATGACGTCACACAAATGAGGCCCACATGACGTCTCACTATTATGGCCCTTATGAATTCTCACAAAAATGCCTTCCCCGACTTTGCTCTTTGCCATGCGGTGAATGACGCCACCATCCTTCCCCACGTCACAGGAGCCGCGATTGTCCGTTTGTCAACATGGGCTCAGGGTTAGGGCTCAGGGACCGGCTCCAGCCCCGCGCTCTGTTAGTACCTCCAGGCCTGCACAGCCTCTTGCGATGTCCCGAGCTGGCGATAAACCCTCAATAATTGCAAAGCTCCAAATTCTGTTGGAACAAAACATTGAGCTGAGATAGTGGAGAAAGAAAATGAGCCGGCCTAAGTCAGGTGATGATTTTCATTCAACATTCATTGCTAATTCTTCAGAACACAGTTTGCGAATTTTGTTTGATTCAAAAGATATCTTGGATCGAACATTCCTCGTTACCCTGAGAATAAATCACAGCCGAAGCCAGAAGCTAGTTATACACACAGTGATCATACACGCAGCACAGAGCCGGACCAGAGGCTCAGCATCATCAAACACATGTGCTGAATGGAATCTCTACTTGAAAATAACGTATTTACAAATTAAGTAACAACATGTCAAACAATCCTTCAGGCTGTTCTGTTATGTCGGGTGCAATATATTATCAGAGATTCTACATCAGAAAGAACTGCTCTCAATTCCATGTAATTCTATGTAAATGAAAGAAGTTCTCCGACAGAGCCCGGGAGGAGAGTGTGTGATTGACAGCTGCAGACTACATGCAGTGAGATCAGTGCAGGAAGTTCTCTGACAGAACCCGGGAGTAGAGTGTGTGATTGACAGCTGCAGACTACATGCAGTGAGATCAGTGCAGGAAGTTCTCTGACAGTTCCTGGGTGGAGAGTATGTACAAAGTATTACTGAGTATTTTCAGCACAGAAAGGGGCCATTCAACCCAACACGAGCCTCTTCGCACCCTTCTTCATCTATCCACATCTACATATCCTTCTATTTCTTTTTCACACATATGTTTTTCTATCTTCCCTTTAAATGCATCTATGCTATTCACTTCAACTTTAATTAACTTCTCCGCGTCACAATCTTACCGTTCTACATACATTCCCCAGTGCTTTGTTTGTTTTTTATTAGATCTATTTACCTGCGTCGCTATCTTTACTGATGTTTAATCTGTACCCCAGATATCCCATATAGAAACTTACCTTCCAAAGAGTCCACTTCGTTTATGTAAATAGCGAACACCCGTGTTCCCTGCACCGACCCTTGTGGAACACCAGGTCCCACCATTTGACAATCTGAGTAACTACCTTCAGCCCGTATATTCAGTGTGTTTGCTTTGTTGCAGCTTGCTGTCCATTCTACTACTTGTCCCCTGCCTCTACATGTTCTGACCTTAGCGTTCAGTGTATTATGCGGTAACGTAACAAAGTCTATTTGGGAATTCCATTATTTAGTGTCTACTGAATTAATCTGATCTACCTTTTCTGTTACTTCTTAAATAATTCAATAAGTCTGGTGAAGCATAAACAGCCAGTTAGTATCAGTGCTGAATACTTTTTCTTATACTTCAGTTTCTAAATGTTTGTAATTAGAGCACAGAGTAAGCATACCATTATCTTTCCAACAGCTGCAAACTGTGAGCAGAAAGATGTTTTCTAACAGTTAACGGGAGAGAGTTTGTGATTAACAGCTGTAGAGTGCATGCAGATTGATCAGTGTAGAAATATCCCTCATAGTTTCCGGGAGCAGTGTGTGTGATTGGTAGCTGCCTATTTTAGACAGATTGATCAGTGTATTAATATCTCTGATAGTTCCCGGGAGCAGTGTGTGTGATTGGTAGCTGCCTATTTTAGGAAGAGAGATATGTGCAGAAATGTCTCTGCCAGTTCACTTGAGGAGAGAGGGTGATTAGAATTTGCAGACTGTATGCAGGGAGATCAGTGCAAGAAATTATCTGACGATTCCAGTGAGGGCAGAGGCCAATTGACATAGAAACATAGAATCTAGGAGCAGGAGTAGGCCATTCGGCCCGTCGAGCCTGCTCCACCATTCAATACGATCATGGCTGATCATCCAAATCCAGTACCCTGTCCCTGCTTTAATCCCCACAGTACACACATCCCACCCTACCCCCGTAACCCCACGTATTTAATTCCCCCTAACATATCCCATCCTATCCCCATAACCCCACATATTGAATCCCCCCCTAACACTAAGGGTCAATTTTTTTATCATAGCCAAATCAACCTAACCCGCACATTTTGACGGCTACAGACTTTCTGCAGAGAGATAAATGCTGCAATTTCTCTGCCAGTTCACTGGAGGAGAGTGGGTTATTGGCACCTGCAAACTGTACACAGAGAGGGAAGTGCAGAACTATCTCTGCCAGTTCACTGGAGGAGATTGTGTGTTGACAGCTGTAGAATGTACACAGAGAGTGATGCAGGAATGTCTCTGACGGTTGACGGGAGCAGACTGTGTGATTAACAGCTGCAGATGACGTGTACAAAGTGAAATACAAGGACGGAATTGAAAAAAAAATAAAGCCTTGCATTTTATCTTTGCGCCTTTCAGGACCTCAGGACGTCCCATGCGCTTTACTGCCAATAAGGTACTTTTGAAGTGCAGTCAATGTTATAAGTCGGAAAAACGATTTGTAATATCAGCAAAACGATATTCAATCAGGCGGAAGAAACGACACGTCAATGGGTTGTCAGCATAGTTTGTTACAAGGCATGGTCGGGGGCTCGATCCCCGGACGGAGCAGGGAATTTTTTCCGGGAGGCGGGAAATTTCTTAGTTTTTGTTCTTATGTTAAAAATGGAAATGCTGGAAGGGAATTACAACAATCAGAACAAGAGAACAGCGAGTATTTTAAAGATTTATTTTGGCATTTCAATAAAATAATACATTGAACTAATTACAATAAGTGACAAATTTAAAAAAGTTGTTATTTTCAAATAAAAACGTAATGTTATGAGCACGAGATACAGAGCGTCGGCGGGAGTTTCAGCGGCGGCAGTGGGCCTATAAAAGGCTCCAGATACCAGGTAAGGCGTACCAGTCTCCGAACGCGGAGGGAAAAATAATCGAAGTGTGGCGTCACCAAAAAACAGGTAAGTGATTGGTTGGTGAGTATTTCTCTCTTTTTAAGCTTAAATTCTGTGGTGTTAAATTTCTAGGGTCTCTGTGGTGTAGTGGGGACAGTTGGTAAATAAAGCGCCCTAGAGTATATCTGTAAATGGGGTATTGAATAAATTTTTCATTTAATTAAAGGATTAGGTCATGGCAGGTGAGATCAGCCCCGTGTTATGCTCCTCTTGCTCCATGTGGGAATTCAGGGACGCTGCCAGTGTCCCTGGGGACCATGTGTGCGAGAAATGCATCCAGCTGCAGCTACTTGTAGACCGCATTGCGGCACTCGAGCTGCGGGTGGATGAGTTTTGGAGCATACGCGATGCTGAGAGGGTCGTGGATAGCACGTTTAACGAGTTGGTCACGCCGCAGGGTAGGGCTGCACAGGCAGAAGGGAAATGGGTGACCATCAGGCGGAGCAGCAGAGGCAGGCAGGGAGTACAGGGGACCCCTGCGGTCATCCCCCTTTCAAACAGGTATACCGATTTGGATACTGTTGAGGGGGATGACTCACCAGGGGAGAGCGGCAGCAGCCAACTTCCTGGCACCAGGGTTGCATCTGCTGCTCAGAAAGGGAGGAAAAAGAGTGGGAGAGCAATAGTGGTAGGGGATTCTTTTGTAAGGGGAACAGATAGGCGTTTCTGAGGCCGTAAACGTGATCCAGGATGGTTTGTTGCCTCCCTGGGGCCAGGGTCATGGATGTCACTGAGCGGCTGCAGGGCATTCTTAAGGGGGAGGGTGAGCAGGCAGAGGTCGTGGTTCACATTGGGACCAACGACATAGGTATGAAGGGGGATGAGGTCCTGCATCAAGAATTTAGGGAGCTAGGCAGCAGATTAAAGTGCAGGACCTCAAAGGTTGTAATCTCTGGATTACTCCCAGTGCCACGTGCTAGTGAGTATAGGAATAGGAGTATAGAACAGATGAATGCGTGGCTAAAGAGTTGGTGCAGGAGGGAGGGTTTTAGTTTCCTGGATCACTGGACCTGCTTCTGGGGAAGGTGGGACTTGTACAAGCCGGACGGTTTGCACCTGAACCAGAGCGGGACAAATATCCTTGCGGGGAGGTTTGCTAGCACTGTTAGGGGCGGGGGGGGGGGGGGGGGGGGGAGCGGGTTTAAACTAACTTGGCAGGGGGATGGGATTCAGAGTGGAGCTAAAATAGGGGGTGATGTACAGTCAAATATAGAGAAAAAAACAAGTCCGCTTGGAAGACAGGGCAAACATGTAAGGGCAAACATGTAAGAACAAGGCTGGAAGGCATCTATTTTAATGCAAGGAGTCTATCGAATAAGGTGGATGAACTGAAGGTGTTGATAAACACATGGGAGTATGATATTGTTGCTATCACGGAGACCTGGTTGAGGGAGGGGCAAGACTGGCAGCTCAATATTCCGGGGTACAGAATCTTCAGGCGAGACAGAGGGGGAGGTATAAGAGGAGGGGTGTCACAATATTAATTAAGGAATCAATTACTGCCAAAAGGAGGGATGATATATTAGCAGGTTCCTCCAATGAGGCTATATGGGTGGAGCTTAAAAACAAAAAGGGGGCAAGCACTTTGCTGGGAGCGTACTATAGGCCCCCCAAACAGTCAGGGGGAGATAGAGGAACAGATATGTAGGCAAATCTCAGAGAAATGTGAAATAATAGGGGATTTCAACTTCCCCAATATTAACTGGGATAGTCAGAGTGTGAAAGGCTTAGAGGGTTCAAAATTCTTAAAGTGCATCCAGGATAGCTTTTTGAGCCAGCATGTAGAAAGTCCTACAAGAGAGGGGGCGGTACTGGACCTAATTCTAGGGATTGCGGCCGGCCAAGTGGAAGAAGTGCTAGTGGGTGAGCACTTTGGTGACAGTGACCATAATACGGTGAGATTTAAGGTGGTCATGGAAAAGGACAGGGATGGGCCGGAAATAAAGGTTCTACATTGCGGGAAGTCCGATTTTAATAGGATAAGGCAGGATCTGGCCAAAAGGGACTGGGATCAGCTGCTTGTAGGAAAATCCGCATCGGAGCAATGGGATTCTTTCAGAAGGGAGATTGAGATCATACAATGGCAGCATGTTCCCGTAAAGGTCAAGGGTGGTTCCAAAAGCCGCAGGGAGCCTTGGATGTCAGGGGATATACGAGAATGGATCAGGAAAAAAAGGAGGGCTCTTGGCAGATACAAAATGCTAAAGATGGAGGAGTACAAAAAGTGTAGGGGGATACTTAAAAAAGAAATTAGGAGATCAAAGAGGGGCCATGAAATAACACTGGCGAGCAAAATAAAGGAAAATCCTAACATGTTTTATAAGTATATTAAGGGTAAGAGGATAACTAGGGAAACAATAGGGCCCATTAGGGACAAAAGTGGCAATCTGTGTGTGGAGCCGGAAGATGTAGGTGGGGTTCTAAATGAATATTTTGCATCTGTTTTCACTATGGAGAAGGACGATGCAGACATAAAATTAGGGCAGGGGGACTGTGATATACTCGAACATTTTAACATCGAGAGGGAGGAGGTATTGGCGGTTTTAGCAGGTCTAAAAATGGATAAATCCCCAGGTCCGGAAGAAATGAATGAAAGGCTGCTGTGTGAGGCAAAGGAGGAGATTGCGGGGGCTCTAACACATATATTCAGAACCTCTCTGGCCACAGGGGATGTGCCAGAGGACTGGAGAACCGCTAATGTAGTATCATTATCCAAGAAAGGGAGTAGGGAAAAACCGGGAACTACAGGCCAGTGAGCCTAACATCAGTGGTAGGAAAATTATTGGAAAAAATTCTGAGGGACAAAATCAATCTCCACTTGGAGAGGCAAGGATTAATCAGGGTTAGCCAACATGGCTTTGTCAAGGGAAGATCATGTCTGACTAATTTGATTGAATTTTTTGAGGGGGTGACTAGGTGTGTGGATGAGGGTAACGCAGTGGATGTGGTATACATGGATTTCAGTAAGGCCTTTGATAAAGTCCCGCACAGGAGACTGGTCAAGAAGGTAAGAGCCCATGGAATCCAGGGTGGCTTGGCACATTGGATACAAAACTGGCTCAGTGGCAGAAGGCAGAGGGTGATGGTCGAAGGTTGTTTTTGTGACTGGAAGCCTGTGGCCAGTGGGGTACCACAGGGATCGGTGCTGGGTCCCTTGCTGTTTGTGGTCTACATTAACGACTTGGATATGAATGTAAAAGGTATGATCAGTAAGTTCGCGGATTATACAAAAAATGGTAGGGTGGTAAATAACGAGGAGGGTAGCCTCAGTCTGCAGGACGATATAGATGGGTTGGTCAGATGGGCGGAACAGTGGCAAATGGAATTTAATCCGGAAAAGTGCGAGGTGATGCACTTTGGAGGGACTAACAAGGCAAGGGAATACACAATGAATGGTAAGACCCTAGGCAAGACGGAGGATCAGAGGGATCTTGGTGTGCAAGTACACAGATCCCTGAAGGCGGCGGAACAGGTGGATAAGGTGGTAAAAAAGGCATATGGGATACTTGCATTCATTAGCCGAGGCATAGAATATAAGAGCAAGGAGGTTATGATGGAGCTGTATAAAACACTGGTTAGGCCACATCTGGAATACTGTGTGCAGTTCTGGTCGCCACACTACAGGAAGGATGTGATCGCTTTGGAGAAGGTGCAGAGGAGATTCACCAGAATGTTACCTGGGCTGGAGCGTTTCAGCTATGAAGAGAGACTGGGCAGATTGGGTTTGTTTTCCTTGGAGCAGAGGAGGCTGAGGGGGGACATGATTGAGGTGTACAAAATTATGAGGGGCATAGATAGGATGGATACTAAGGAGCTTTTTCCCTCAGTAGAGGGGTCTATAACAAATGGGCATAGATTCAAAGTAATGGGCGGGAGGATTAGAAGGGATTTGAGAAAGAACTTTTTCACCCAGAGGGTGGTTGGAGTCTGGAACTCACTGCCTGAAAGGGTTGTGGAGCAGGAACCCTCACAACATTCAAGAAGCATTTGGATGAGCACTTGAAATGCCATAGCATACAAGGCTACGGAACAAATGCTGGATTATGGGATTAGATTAGACAGGGCTTGATGGACGGCGCGGACACGATGGGCCTCTATCCGTGCTGTATAATTCTATGACTCTATGACTCTATGACACAGAACATTCGGTCCAATCAGTCCATGCCTGGGTTTATGCTGCACTCCAGGATCACACACACAACACAGACACAGAGCATTCGGCCCAACCAGTCCATGCCCGGGTTTATGCTGCACTCCAGGATCACACAGAGCACAGACACAGAGCATTCGGTCCAACCAGTCCATGCCCGGGTTTATGCTGCACTCCAGGATCACACAGAGCACAGACAGAGCATTCGGCCCAACCAGTCCATGCCCGGGTTTATGCTGCACTCCAAGATCACACACAGCACAGACACAGAGCATTCGGTCCAAAAATCCATGCCCGGGTAAATGCTGCACTCCAGGTTCACACACAACACAGACACAGAGCATTCGGTCCAACCAGTCCATGCCCGGGTTTATGCTGCACTCCAGGATCACACACAACACAGACACAGCGCATTCGGCCCAACCAGTCCATGCCCGGGTTTATGCTGCACTCCAGGATCACACACAAGACAGACACAGAGCATTCGGCCCAACCAGTCCATGCCCGGGTTTATGCTGCACTCCAGGATCACACACACAACACAGAGCATTCGGTCCAACCAGTCCATGCCCTGGTTTATGCTGCACTCCAGGATCACAGAGCACAGACACAGAGCATTCGGCCCAACCAGTCCATACCCGGGTTTATGCTGCACTCCAGGATCACGCACAGCACAGACACAGAGTATTCGGCCCAACCAGTCCATGCCCGTGTTTATGCTGCAATCCAGGATCACACAGAGCACAGATACAGACCATTCGGTCCAACCAGTCCATGCCCACGTTTATGCTGCACTCCTAGATGGGATATTAACGGTATTGGATGGTGAGCAGGAGGTTGGGATTAGACTAGGTGGGATATTAACAGTAATGGGCAGTGAGCAGGAGGTTGTGATTAGACTAGGTGGGATATTAACAGTAATGGACAGTGAGCAGGAGGTTCGGATTAGACTAGGTGGGATATTAACGGTAATGGGTAGTGAGCAGGAGGTTGGGATTAGACTGGGTGGGATATTAACAGTAATGGGCAGTGAGCAGGAGGTTGGGATTAGACTAGGTGGGATATTAACGGTAATGGGTAGTGAGCAGGAGGTTGGGATTAGACTAGGTGGGATATTAACAGTAATGGGTAGTGAGCAGGAGGTTGGGATTAGACTAGGTGGGATATTAACAGTAATGGGCAGTGAGCAGGAGGTTGGGATTAGACTAAGTGGGACATTAACAGTAATGGGCAGTGAGCAGGAGGTTGGGATTAGACTAGATGGGATATTAACGGTAATGGGCAGTGAGCAGGAGGTTGTGATTAGACTAGGTGGGATATTAACGGTAATGGGTAGTGATCAGAAGGTTGGGATTAGACTAGGTGGGATATTAACGGTAATGGGTGGTGAGCAGGAGGTTGGGTTTAGACTAGGTGGGATATTAACGGTAATGGGCCGTGAGCAGTGTGTTGGGATTAGACTAGGTGGGATATTAACGGCAATGGGTAGTGAGCAGGAGGTTGGGATTAGACTAGGTGGGATATTAACGGTAATGGGCAGTGAGCAGGAGGTTGGGATTAGACTAGGTGGGATATTAACGGTAATGTGTAGTGAGTAGGTGGTTGGGATTAGACTAGGTGGGATATTAACGGTAATGGGCAGTGAGCAGGAGGTTGGGATTAGATTAGGTGGGATATTAACGGTGATGGGTAGTGGGTGGGACGGGGGGATTAGACGAGGTGGGATAATAACGGTAATGGGTGGTGAGCAGGATGTTGGGATTAGACTAGGTGGGATATTAACAGTAATGGGTAGTGAGCAGGTGGTTGGGATTAGACTGGGTGGGATATTAACGGTAATGGGTAATGAGCAGGAGGTTGGGATTAGATTAGGTAGGATATTAACGGTAATGGGCAGTGAGCAGGAGGTTGGGATTAGACTGGGTGGGATAATAACGGTAATGGGCAGTGAGCAGGAGGTTGGGATTAGACTGGGTGGGATATTAACAGTAATGGGTAGTGAGCAGGAGGTTGGGATTAGACTAGGTGGGATATTAACAGTAATGGGCAGTGAGCAGGAGGTTGGGACTAGATTAGGTGGGATATTAACGGTAATGTGTAGTGAGCAGGAGGTTGGGACTAGAATAGGTGGGATATTAACAGTAATGGACCGTGAGCATGAGGTTGGGATTAGACTAGGTGGGATATTAACGGTAATGGGCAGTGAGCAGGCGGTTGGGATTAGACTAGGTGGGATATTAACAGTAATGGGTAGTGAGCAGGAGGTTGGGATTAGACTAGGTGGGATATTAACGGTAATGGGCAGTGCGCAGGAGGTTGGGATTAGACTAGGTGGGATATTAACGGCAATGGGCAGTGAGCAGGAGGTTGGGATAAGACTCGGTGGGATATTAACGGTAATGGGCAGTGAGCAGGAGGTTGGGATTAGACTAGGTGGAATATTAACGGTAATGGGCAGTGAGCAGGAGGTTGGGATTAGACTGGGTGGGATATTAACGGTAATGGGCAGTGAGCAGGAGGTTGGGATTAGACTAGGTGGGATATTAACGGTAATGGGCAGTGAGCAGGAGGTTGGGATTAGACTGGATGGGATATTAATGGTAAAGGGTAGTGAGCAGGAGGTTGGGATTAGAGTGGGTGGTATATTAACGGTAATGGGCAGTGAGCAGGAGGTTGGGATCAGACTTGGTGGGATATTAACGGTAATGGGCAGTGGGTGAGACGGGGGATTACACTCGGTGACTCAGGGGAGGGGAAAACAAACACTTGCACAGTATCAATGGGGGATTGCTCTGGTTTTTCCATCACCAGTTTTTTGGTGTTATTTGTCCGGTTTGGGTTTCATATATTTTCACCATTTGAACTCTTTAGTTTAAAATGTCTTTTGTTTAAGCCACAGGGGATTTCTTTGTGTCATCTAACATTTCCCTGATTTACTATTAAGTAGTTTCCTCGTCACTCAGCTCATTGCCTTCCCTCTAACTCCTGTCTGTTGCCTCTGGTCTCTCCTTTTCCCAGTCCCACTAAACCGTTTCCCACACAAGAGTTATACCCGAACCATTACCATCTCCTTTGTACAGATACCGACGGAACCGTTTGGTATTTTCACCTCTTTGTATCATTGTTTCAGCTTCATAATATTTGCAGTTTTATGCATTTCTTTCCTATTTTGCCCTTTTTTATTCTGTAAATTTCATGATTCCAAGTTTTGGTATTGCAACAATTTTCAGTGGCAGTGAGGAAAGCAAATCAGATTTCGGATGTGCTAACAGGCCAATATTCAGCAGACGTAATGAGATAATCCCGCTACTTTATTAATCATTGGTGTGACAGCACTGAATAAACTGTGGACAGTTCTGATTGCCTCAGCACAAAAAGGTTATCACAGCTATTGAAGAGATCAACTAGAGTGATTGAGAGAGTGGAGGGGTTGGAATAGGAGGATTGTGTAAATTGGACATGTTCTCACTGGAAGAGAGAATGTTGAGAGGTGATATGATCGCTGTTTCACTTTGTCCAGTATGGTAGAATCAGAGGACGCAGCCTGCGCTTGGAGGGTAAATTCAAAACTAGTCTGTGGAAACAATATTTCAGTGAGCGACAGGTTAATCTGGGAAACAGGCTCCCTAGGGAGATGGCGGAAGCAGTTAATATTGATATTCAAATGTAAATTAGATAGATTCATTTCAGAAAAATCACATTTTGGGATGCAGTATATGAGTAATTTGCGATATGAGATGTGGTAAGTGCAGCATGCTTGGGAGGAACAGGTGCCTTTGGATCTACGGTTCTCAAAGCTCTCCACCTCTGGGGTTTTACTCAACTCATGTCTGGGTCTGTTGTAGACTAATTGATAAAGATCGATTAGTCAACAACTCCATTATCATTGTAGCATTCGATACCAGGAGGTTGGAGGGGAGTTACACAGACCTCAGTCTTTCTTCATCTGGCGATTCTTTCGTACCTATGTTAGGATATTCTGTCAGTAATGTGATGTTAGAATAATCTAAACTCATTCTGTGTCACTCCCACTTACGTGATACTCTTGTCCACTGAAATGGTCCTCGCCAGTTCACCAGAGACCGAATCCCTCCACACCCTCTTCAATCGCCTGTTCCAGTCTGTCCTGGTAGATTTTCACCAACTGGAACAGCTGGTAATCTTCGCACTTTCTCAATAATTTATTGATTGTCGAGTTCGGATCTGTGAACACAAAGAACCACATCAACAAACACCTTCTGAAAACCCACATACATCGCATGTGTTTTATTCCATCGATTTATATAGACAATTCTTAAAAACAGTGTGAAAATTTGTCAAACAAGACTTGTCTACAGCTTATCATTTCCAGCCTCCCCTGATCATCGACTGTGTCTGCAAATTTTCAATAATTTGACCTCGAAATACAGATTCCAGGAGTTTGCTCACAACACAGTCCCCCCTCTATCTCATCTCCCCTGCTCGATAGCCTGAAAAACCCACCGAGAAATGTACTATTTCCTTTCCTATTCCATATAGATTCTATCTTAACATAACTCCAGGGAACATCCTAGTGTTCCATCCTTGACACAGAACCCTTTATTAATACTGCAATACAAAACTATTTTTTCACCCTGCTTAAAATGTTATAATCAGAATCATTTTGCTCTGAGTCCTGTGCAAACCTAAACGCTGTCTTATAGGTAATAGATCACAGCACCCAGAAAGACAAGGGCGGAAGGTGCATGAGAACACCATCGGCTCGAATTTCCACTCTAAGTCACACAGCAGCCCGATGGTGTGGGCTGGCCGGAGCGACCCTCCGCTGCTGTCTGGCCGGTGCGACCCTCTGCTGCTGTCTGGCCGGAGCGACCCTCTGCTGCTGTCTGGCCGGAGCGACCCTCTGCTGCTGTCTGGCCGGAGCGACCCTCCGCTGCTGTCTGGCCGGAGCGACCCTCTGCTGCTGTCTGGCCGGAGCGACCCTCTGCTGCTGTCTGGCCGGAGCGACCCGCTGCTGCTGTCTGGCCGGAGCGACCCGCTGCTGCTGTCTGGCCGGAGCTACCCTCTGCTGCTGTCTGGCCGGAGCGACCCTCTGCTGCTGTCTGGCCGGAGCGACCCTCTGCTGCTGTCTGGCCGGAGCGACCCTCTGCTGCTGTCTGGCCGGAGCGACCCTCTGCTGCTGTCTGGCCGGAGCGGCCCTCTGCTGCTGTCTGGCCGGAGCGACCCTCTGCTGCTGTCTGGCCGGAGCGACCCTCTGCTGCTCTTCTTCTTACGCAGTCCCTCGGAACCGAGGATGACTTGCTTCCACGTTAAAAATGAGTTCTCAGGTGACTGATGATTCCAATGCGAGCCATGAAGGTCCTAATGTTCCAGGTCCCGAACTTCATTTTAAAGGGTGGAAGATGCCTGTGCGTGAATTCTTTTAACGTGGGCTGGCCGTCGCACACCAGCCACCACAAGGGCTTGACAGAGCAAGGTCTTGGTTCGAAGGCGAGGGGATCCAAGATATTGGAGACCAGGCTCTGCTACAGCGGCCCAGCACACACACACACTCACTGTCCTCCTCCCTCCTTCCCGCAGCTCCTCTCTGCCTGGGTTTCCCAGGATGTCTGCCCGCTGACTCTCCATGTTGTGGCCCTCAGAACAGGAGCGTGAATCTCCCCTGGGACAGGAGAGACTTTCTCTCCCCCGCCACCCTCAGTCACCCAGTCACCCCACTCCGGGCAGCTCAGGGCAGCGAGGAGAGAGAGACCGTGGCCTGGGCTCAGAGATCATGATGTGGAGATGCCGGCGTTGGACTGGGGTGGACAAAAATGAGAAGTCGCACAACACCAGGTTATAGTCCAACAGATTTATTTAATTTTACAAGCTTTCGAAGCAGTTCGCTCCTTCGTCAGGTAAGTTAGCAATGAGAGAATCTCCCAGAATTCACAATTTAAACCCAGACAAAATCTATTCACATTATTCCAATATGATAGCCAAGTTCCGCACTCATGAGGATGGCCTCAATCGCGATATCGGGTTCATGTCACGATACAGAACGTGACTTGACATCATGGCCGGTCTTCCCAGGTGTTTTTTTTTAAAAAGACAAACACAAGAACACAAATTGACAGGATATGCAGCCAGCAGGTGGTTTGACACGTTGGACCCCCTGGTACACATCTCATTGTCTTGGCTATGCTCTTTGTTGTAGGGAATAATGTGAATAGATTTTGTCTGGGTTTAAATTGTGAATTCTGGGAGATTCTCTCATTGCTAACTTACCTGACGAAGGAGCGAACTGCTTCGAAAGCTTGTAAAATTAAATAAATCTGTTGGACTATAACCTGGTGTTGTGCGACTTCTCATTTTTGGGCTCAGAGAGAGAGAGAGACCGCGGCCTGGGCGCTCAGGCCTTTCCTCCCACACTTTCCTGCTCCATCGCCGCCCTCTCAGGGTGGGCAAGGATGGCGGGTCTCACCGTGACCCGGAGCGGCTCAGTTCACCGCCCGGCCGCTGGGTGGTTTTATTGAACTCACCGCCTGTCGCTACCGCTCTCAGTCTGACTCTCCCCGCCTCTGGTTTCCCTCACCCCACGGCCCCCAGACCCGGCAACACAGCGCCCCGCCCGGCCCGGCCCGGCTCTTCCCCCGCCGCCTCCTCCTGCTACAGCGCCACCTACCGCCCGGGAGGCCACTTTACCCGGCCCCGCCTCCTCCAGCAACAGCGCCACCTACCCCACGGGAGGCCACTTTACCCGGACGCAGCGCTACTTTCTCTCAACACCGGGTGCTTTTCTCATCGCTTTATCGAAAGGAAAGACTTGTGCATTTATACACCACCGGACGTTTCAAAGCGCTTTACAACCAATGATATACATTTTTTTTATACTGTTGCAATGTAGAAAACGCGGCAGCCAATTTGCACATAGCGAACTCCCCCCACAAACAGCAATGGGATAATGAACAGAAAATCTGTTTTTTGTGATTTAGATTGAGGGATAAATATTGGCCAAGGACACTGGGGATAAATATTGGCCCAGGACACCGGGGATAAATATTGGCCCAGGACACTGGGGATAAATATTGGCCCAGGACACTGGGGATAAATATTGGCCCAGGACACCGGGGATAAATATTGGCTGGGACACCTCGGATAAATATTGGCCCAGGACACCGGGGATAAATATTGGCTGTGACACCGGGGATAAATATTGGCTGTGACACCAGGGATAAATATTGGCCCAGGACACTGGGGATAAATATTGGCCCAGGACACCGGGGATAAATATTGGCCCAGGACACCGGGGATAAATATTGGCCCAGGACACTGGGGATAAATATTGGCCCAGGACACTGAGGATAAATATTGGCCCAGGACACTGGGGATAAATATTGGCCCAGGACACCCGGGATAAATATTGGCTGGGACACCTCGGATAAATATTAGCCCAGGACACCGGGGAAAATATTGGCTGTGACACCGGGGATAAATATTGGCTGTGACACCAGGGATAAATATTGGCCCAGGACACTGGGGATAAATATTGGCCCAGGACACCGGGGATAAATATTGGCCCAGGACACCGGCGATAAATATTGGCTGTGACACCGGGGATAAATATTGGCCCAGGACTCCGGGGATAAATATTGGACCAGGACACTGGAGATAAATATTGGCCCAGGACACCGGGGATAAATATTGGCCCAGGACACCGGGGATAAATATTGGCCCAGGACACCGGGGATAAATATTGGCCCAGGACACTGGGGATAAATATTGGCCCAGGAAACCGGGGATAAATATTGGCCCAGGACACCGGGGATAAATATTGGCTGGGAAACCGGGGATAAATATTGGCCCAGGACTCCGGGGATAAATATTGGACCAGGACACTGGAGATAAATATTGGCCCAGGACACCGGGGATAAATATTGGCCCAGGACACCGGGGATAAATATTGGCCCAGGACACCGGGGATAAATATTGGCCCAGGACACTGGGGATAAATATTGGCCCAGGAAACCGGGGATAAATATTGGCCCAGGACACCGGGGATAAATATTGGCTGGGAAACCGGGGATAAATATTGTCCCAGGACACCGGGGATAAATATTGGCCGAGGACAACTGGGATAAATATTGGCCGAGGACACCGGGGATAAATATTGGCCCAGGACACTGGGGATAAATATTCTCTGGGACACCGGGGATAAATATTGGCTGGGACACCGGGGATAAATATTGGCCCAGGACACCGGGGATAAATATTGGCTGGGACACCGGGGATAAATATTGGCCCAGGACACCGGGGATAAATATTGGCCCAGTACACCGGGGATAAATATTGGCCCAGGACACTGGTGATAAGTATTGGCTGGGACACCGGGGATAAATATTTTCTGGGACACCGGGGATAAGTATTGGCTGGGACACCGGGGATAAATATTGTCCCAGGACACCGGGGATAAATATTGGCCGAGGACACCTGGGATAAATATTGGCTGTGATACCTGGGATAAATATTGGCCGAGGACACCGGGGATAAATATTGGCCCAGGACACTGGGGATAAATATTGGCTGGAACACCGGGGATAAATATTGGCCCAGGACACTGGGGATAAATATTGGCCCAGGACACCGGGGATAAATATTGGCTGGGAAACCGGGGATAAATATTGGCTGGGACACCTGGGATAAATATTGGCCGGGACACCGGGGATAAATATTGGCCCAGGATACCGGGAATAAATACCCAGTTCTGACGAAAGGTCATCGACCTGAAACGTTAACTCTCTTTCTCTCTCCACGGATGCTGCCTGGCCTGCTGAGTTTTCCAGCGTTTTCTGTTGTTATTACCGGGAATAAATATTGGTTGGGACACTGGGGATAAATACTGGCCCACGACACCGGGGATAAATATTGGCCCAGGACTCCGGGGATAAATATTGGCCCAGGACTCCGGGGATAAATATTGGCCCAGGACACTGGGGATAAATATTGGCCCAGGACACCGGGGATAAATATTGGCCGGGACACTGGGGATAAATATTGGCCAAGGACACCGGGGATAAATATTGGCTGGGACATAGAAACATAGAAACATAGAAAATAGATACAGGAGTAGACCATTCAGTCCTTCGAGCCTGCACCGCCATTCAATCCGTTCATGGCTGAACATGCTACCTCAGTACCCCATTCCTGCTTTCTCGCCATACCCCTTGATCCCCCTAGTTGTGAGTGTTATATCTAACTCCCTTTTGAATATATTTAGCGAACTGGCCTCAACAACCTTCTGTGGAAGAGAATTCCATAGATTCACCACTCTCTGGGTGAAGAAGTTCCTCCTCAGCTCAGTCTTAAATGGCTTCCCCTTAATCCTTAGACTGTGACCCCTGGTTCTAGTTTTCCCTAACATTGGGAACATTCTGCCCGCATCTAATTTGTCTAAACCAGTCAGGATTTTAAATGTATCTTTAAGATCCCCCCTCATTCTTCTGAACTCCAGAGGATACAAGTTCAGTTGACCCAATCTGTCTTGATATGTCAGTCCGGCCATCCCAGGAATCAATCTAGTGAACCTTCGCTGCACTCCCTCAATAGCAAGAATGTCCTTCCTTAAGTTAGGAGACCAAAACTGCGCACAATACTCCAGGTGTGGCCTCACCAAGGCCCTGTACAACTGCAGCATCACCTCCCTACTTCTGTACTCAAATCCCCTTACTGTGAAGGCCATCATTCCGTTTGCTTTCTTGACTGCCTGCTGCACTTGCATTCCCACCTTCAGTGACTGAAGTACCATGACGCCCAGGTCTTGTTGCACCTCCCCTTTCCCTAATCTGCCACCATTCAGGTAATAGTCCGCCTCTCTATTTTTACCACCAAAGTGGATAACCTCACATTTATCCACATTGTACTTCATCTGCCATACATTTGCCCATTCACCCAACCTGTCCAAGTCACTCTGTAGCCTCCTAGCATCCTCCTCATTGTTCACGCTGCCTCCCAATTTAGTGTCATCCGCAAATTTGGAGATATTACATTTAATCCCTTCGTCCAAATCATTCATATATAATGTAAAAAGCTGGGGTCCCAGCACCGAACCCTGCGGTACCCCGCTGGTCACTGCCTGCCATTCTGAAAAGAACCCATTTACTCCTACTCTTTGTTTCCTTTGTGCCAACCAGTTCTCAATCCACGTCAACACATTACCCCCAATCCCATGTGCTTTAACTTTGCTCACCAGTCTCTTGTGTGGGATCTTGTCGAAGGCCTTCTGAAAGTCCAAATACACCACATCTACTGGTTCCCCCCTGTCCACCCTATTGGAAACATCCTCAAAAAATTCCAGAAGATTTGTCAAGCATGATTTCCCTTTCACAAATCCATGCTGACTTGGACCTATCATGTCGCCACTTTCCAAATGGTCTGTTATGACATCTTTAACAATTGCTTCCATCATTTTACCCACGACCGATGTCAGGCTGACCGGTCTATAATTCCCTGCTTTCTCCCTCCCTCCTTTTTTAAAAAGAGGGGTTACATTGGCCACCCTCCACTCCATCGGAACTGATCCAGAGTCTAAGGAATGTTGGAAAATGATCGTCAATGCATCCACTATTTCCAAGGCCACCTCCTTTAGTACTCTGGGATGCAGACCATCAGGCCCTGGGGAATTTTCAGCCTTCAGTCCCATCAATTTCCCCAATACCTTTTCCCGACTAATAAGGATTTCCCTCAGCTCCTCCCTCTTACCAGATCCTCTGACCCATTTTATTTCCGGCAAGTTGTGTGTGTCCTCCACAGTAAACACCGAACCAAAGTACTTGTTCAATTGATCGGCCATTTCCTTGTTCCCGATTACGACTTCCCCTGTTTCCAACTGCAGGGGACCTACGTTTGTTTTTACTAACCTCTTTCTTTTTACATATTTATAGAAGCTTTTGCAGTCCATTTTAATGTTCTCTGCAAGCTTCCTTTCATATTTTATTTTCCCTGCCCTAATCAAACCGTTCGTCCTCCTCTGCTGAGTTTTGAAGTTCTCCCAGTCCCCGGGTTTGCTGCTACTTCTGGCCAATTTGTATGCAACTTCCTTGGTTTTAATACTATCCCTGATTTCCCTTGTTAGCCATGGTTGAGCCACCTTCCCTTTTTTATTTTTACGCCAGACCGGGATGTACAATTGTTGTAGTTCATCCATGCGATCTCTAAATGTCTGCCATTGCCCTTCCACTGATAGCCCCTTAAATATCGCTTGCCAATTTAACCTCGCTAATTCACGCCTCATACCCACAAAGTTGCCCTTATTTAAGTTCTGGACCATGGTCTCTGCCTTAACTGTTTCCTTCTCCATCCTAATGTAGAACTCCACCATACTATGCTCACACTTACCCAGGGGGCCTCGTACCACAAGATTGCTGATTAGCCCTTCCTCATTACACAACACCCAGTCCAGGATGGCCTCCCCTCGAGTTGGTTCCTCAACATATTGGTTTAGGAAACCATCCCTTAAACACTCCAGGAAATCCTCCTCCACTGTATTGGCCGGGACACCGGGGATAAATATTGGCTGTGACACCTGGGATAAATATTGGCTTGGACACCGGGGATAATTACTGGCCAAGGACACCGGGGATAAATATTGGCTGGGACACCGGGGATAAATATTGGCTGGGACACTGGGGATAAATATTGTCCCGGGACACCGGGGATAAATATTGGCTGGGGCATCGGGGATAAATATTGGCTGGGACACCGGGGATAAATATTGGCACATAACAACGGGGATAAATATTGGCCCCGGACACCGGCGATAAATATTGGCCCAGGACACCGGGGATAAATATTGGCCCGGGAAAACGGGGATAAATATTGGCTGTGAAACCTGGGATAAATATTGGCTGGGACACCGGGGATAAATATTGGCTGGGACACCGGGGATAAATATTGGCCCAGGACACTGGAGATAAATATTTGCCCAGGACACCAGGGATAAATATTGGCCCAGTACTCTGGGGATAAATATTGGCCCAGGACGCTGGGGATAAATATTGGCCAAGGACACCGTGGATAAATATTGGCCCAGGACACCGGGGATAAATATTGGCTGGGACACCGGGGATAAATATTGGCCAGGACACCGGGGATAAATATTGGCCCGGACACTGTGGATAAAAATTGGCTGTGACACCGTGGATAAATATTGGCTGGGACACCGGGGATAAATATTGGCCGGGACACCGGGGATAAATATTGGCCAAGGACACCGGGGATAAATATTGTCCCAGGACACCGGGGATAAATATTGGCTGGGACACCGGGGATAAATATTGGCCGGGACACCGGGGATAAATATTGGCTGAGACACCGGGGATAAATATTGTCCCAGGACACCGGGGATAAATATTGGCCCCGGACACCGGGATAAATATTGGCCCAGGACACTGGGGATAAATATTGTCCAAGGACACCGGGGATAAATTTTGGACAAGGACTCCGGGGATAAATATTGACCCAGGACACCGGGGATAAATATTGACAAGGACACCGGGGATAAATATTGGCCCAGGACACCGGGGATAAATATTGACAAGGACACCGGGGATAAATATTGGCCCAGGACACCGGGGATAAATATTGGCTGGGACACCGGGGATAAATATTGGCCGGGACACCGGGGATAAATATTGGCCAAGGACACCGGGGATAAATATTGGCCCAGGATACCGGGGACAAATATTGGCCGGGACACCGGGGATAAATATTGGCCGGGACACCGGGGATAAATATTGGCCCAGGATACCGGGAATAATTATTGGCCCAGGACACCGGCGATAAATATTGGCCCAGGACACCGGCGATAAATATTGGCCCAGGACACCGGCGATAAATATTGGCCCAGGACACCGGGGATAAAGATTGGCTGGAACACTGGGGATAAATATTGACTGTGACACCGGAGATAAATATTGGCCCAGGACACCGGGGATAAATATTGGCCAGGACACCGGGGATAAATATTGGCCCCGGACACCTTGCATAAATATTGGCACCGGACAGCGCGGATAAATATTGGCCCAGGACACCGGGGATAAATATTGGCTGTGACACCGGGGACAAATATTGGCTGGGACACCAGGGATAAATATTGGCCCCAGACACCGCGGATACATATTGGCCCAGGACACTGGGGATAAATATTGGCCCCGGACACCGGGGATAAATGTTGGCCCAGGACACCGGAGATAAATATTGTCCCAGGACACCGGGGATAAATATTGGCTGGGACACCGGGGATAAATATTGGCCGGGACACCGGGGATAAATATTGGCTGAGACACCGGGGATAAATATTGTCCCAGGACACCGGGGATAAATATTGGCCCCGGACACCGGGATAAATATTGGCCCAGGACACTGGGGATAAATATTGTCCAAGGACACCGGGGATAAATTTTGGACAAGGACTCCGGGGATAAATATTGACCCAGGACACCGGGGATAAATATTGACAAGGACACCGGGGATAAATATTGGCCCAGGACACCGGGGATAAATATTGACAAGGACACCGGGGATAAATATTGGCCCAGGACACCGGGGATAAATATTGGCTGGGACACCGGGGATAAATATTGGCCGGGACACCGGGGATAAATATTGGCCAAGGACACCGGGGATAAATATTGGCCCAGGATACCGGGACAAATATTGGCTGGGACACCGGGGATAAATATTGGCCGGGACACCGGGGATAAATATTGGCCCAGGATACCGGGAATAATTATTGGCCCAGGACACCGGCGATAAATATTGGCCCAGGACACCGGCGATAAATATTGGCCCAGGACACCGGCGATAAATATTGGCCCAGGACACCGGGGATAAAGATTGGCTGGAACACTGGGGATAAATATTGACTGTGACACCGGAGATAAATATTGGCCCAGGACACCGGGGATAAATATTGGCCAGGACACCGGGGATAAATATTGACCCAGGACACCGGCGATAAATATTGGCCCAGGACACCGGGGATAAATATCGGCCCAGGACACCGGGGATAAATATTGGCTGGGACACTGGGGATAAAGATTGTCCCGGGACACCGGGGATAAATATTGGCTGGGACATCGGGGATAAATATTGAATGGGACACCGGGGATAAATATTGGCCCATGACAACGGGGATAAATATTGGCCCCGGACACCTTGGATAAATATTGGCACCGGACAGCGCGGATAAATATTGGCCCAGGACACCGGGGATAAATATTGGCTGTGACACCGGGGATAAATATTGGCTGGGACACCAGGGATAAATATTGGCCCCAGACACCGCGGATACATATTGGCCCAGGACACTGGGGATAAATATTGGCCCCGGACACCGGGGATAAATGTTGGCCCAGGACACCGGAGATAAATATTGTCCCAGGACACCGGGGATAAATATTGGCTGGGACACCGGGGATAAATATTGGCCGGGACACCGGGGATAAATATTGGCTGAGACACCGGGGATAAATATTGTCCCAGGACACCGGGGATAAATATTGGCCCCGGACACCGGGATAAATATTGGCCCAGGACACTGGGGATAAATATTGTCCAAGGACACCGGGGATAAATTTTGGACAAGGACTCCGGGGATAAATATTGACCCAGGACACCGGGAATAAATATTGACAAGGACACCGGGGATAAATATTGGCCCAGGACACCGGGGATAAATATTGACAAGGACACCGGGGATAAATATTGGCCCAGGACACCGGGGATAAATATTGGCTGGGACACTGGGGATAAATATTGGCCGGGAAACCGGGGATAAATATTGGCCCAGAATACCGGGAATAAGTATTGGCCCAGGACACCGGGGATAAATATTGGCCCAGGACACCGGTGATAAATATTGGCAGGGACACCGGGGATAAATATTGGCCGGGATAACGGGGATAAATATTGGCTGGGACACTGGGGATAAATATTGGCCCAGGACACCGGGGATAAATATTGGCCCAGGACACCGGGGATAAATATTGCCCAGGACACCGGGGATAAATATTGGCCCAGGACACCGGGGATAAATATTGGCCCAGGACACCGGGGATAAATATTGGCCGGGTCACTGGTGATAAATATTGGCCGGGTCACTGGGGATAAATATTGGCCCAGGACACCGGGGATAAATATTGGCCCAGGACACCGGGGATAAATATTGCCCAGGACACCGGGGATAAATATTGGCCCAGGACACCGGGGATAAATATTGGCCCAGGACACCGGGGATAAATATTGGCCGGGTCACTGGTGATAAATATTGGCCGGGTCACTGGGGATAAATATTGGCCCAGGACACCGGGGATAAATATTGGCCCAGGACACCGGGGATAAATATTGCCCAGGACACCGGGGATAAATATTGGCCCAGGACACCGGGGATAAATATTGGCCCAGGACACCGGGGATAAATATTGGCCGGGTCACTGGTGATAAATATTGGCCGGGTCACTGGGGATAAATATTGGCCCAGGACACCGGGGATAAATATTGGCCCAGGACACCGGGGATAAATATTGGCCGGGTCACTGGGGATAAATATTGGCCCAGGACACCGGGGATAAATATTGGCCGGGTCACTGGGGATAAATATTGGCCAAGGACACCGGGGATAAATATTGGCCCAGGACACCAGGGATAAATATTGGCCCAGGACACCGGGGATAAATATTGGCCCAGGACACCGGGGATAAATATTGGACCAGGACACCGGGGATAAATATTGGCCCAGGACACCGGGGATAAATATTGGCCCAGGACACTGAGGATAAATATTGGCCACAGTCCAAAAATGTGTGGGTTAGGTTGATTTGGCTATGATAAATTGACCCTTAGTGTTAGGGGGGGATTAAATATGTGGGGTTATGGTGATTTGGCTATGATAAATTGACCCTTAGTGTTAGGGGGAATTAAATACGTGGGGTTACGGGGGTAGGGTGGGATATGTGTACTGTGGGGATTAAAGCAGGGACAGGGTACTGGATTTGGATGATCAGCCATGATCGTATTGAATGGTGGAGCAGGCTCGACGGGCCGAATGGCCTACTCCTGCTCCTAGATTCTATGTTTCTATGTTTCTATGTTTAGGACACCTTGGATAAATATTGGCACCGGACACCGGAGATAAATATTGGCCCAGGACACCGGAGATAAATATTGGCCCAGGACACCGGAGATAAATATTGGCCCAGGACACCGGAGATAAATATTGGCCCAGGACACCGGAGATAAATATTGGCCCAGGACACCGGAGATAAATATTGGCCCAGGACACCAGGGATAAATATTGGCCCAGGACACCGGGGATAAATATTGGCCCAGGACACCGGGGATAAATATTGGCCCAGGACACCGGGGATAAATATTGGCCCAGGACACTGGGGATAAATATTGGCTGTGACACCGTGGATAAATATTGACCCAGGACACCGGGGATAAATATTGGCCCAGGACACCGGGGATAAGTATTGGCCCAGGACACCGGGGATAAATATTGGCCCCGGACACCTTGGATAAATATTGGCACCGGACAGCGCGGATAAATATTGGCCCAGGATACCGGGGACAAATATTGGCTGGGACACCGGGGATAAATATTGGCCGGGACACCGGGGATAAATATTGGCCCAGGATACCGGGAATAATTATTGGCCCAGGACACCGGCGATAAATATTGGCCCAGGACACCGGCGATAAATATTGGCCCAGGACACCGGCGATAAATATTGGCCCAGGACACCGGGGATAAAGATTGGCTGGAACACTGGGGATAAATATTGACTGTGACACCGGAGATAAATATTGGCCCAGGACACCGGGGATAAATATTGGCCAGGACACCGGGGATAAATATTGGCCCCGGACACCTTGCATAAATATTGGCACCGGACAGCGCGGATAAATATTGGCCCAGGACACCGGGGATAAATATTGGCTGTGACACCGGGGATAAATATTGGCTGGGACACCAGGGATAAATATTGGCCCCAGACACCGCGGATACATATTGGCCCAGGACACTGGGGATAAATATTGGCCCCGGACACCGGGGATAAATGTTGGCCCAGGACACCGGAGATAAATATTGTCCCAGGACACCGGGGATAAATATTGGCTGGGACACCGGGGATAAATATTGGCCGGGACACCGGGGATAAATATTGGCTGAGACACCGGGGATAAATATTGTCCCAGGACACCGGGGATAAATATTTACCCCGGACACCGGGATAAATATTGGCCCAGGACACTGGGGATAAATATTGTCCAAGGACACCGGGGATAAATTTTGGACAAGGACTCCGGGGATAAATATTGACCCAGGACACCGGGGATAAATATTGACAAGGACACCGGGGATAAATATTGGCCCAGGACACCGGGGATAAATATTGACAAGGACACCGGGGATAAATATTGGCCCAGGACACTGGGGATAAATATTGGCTGGGACACCGGGGATAAATATTGGCCGGGACACCGGGGATAAATATTGGCCAAGGACACCGGGGATAAATATTGGCCCAGGATACCGGGGACAAATATTGGCTGGGACACCGGGGATAAATATTGGCCGGGACACCGGGGATAAATATTGGCCCAGGATACCGGGAATAATTATTGGCCCAGGACACCGGCGATAAATATTGGCCCAGGACACCGGCGATAAATATTGGCCCAGGACACCGGCGATAAATATTGGCCCAGGACACCGGGGATAAAGATTGGCTGGAACACTGGGGATAAATATTGACTGTGACACCGGAGATAAATATTGGCCCAGGACACCGGGGATAAATATTGGCCAGGACACCGGGGATAAATATTGACCCAGGACACCGGCGATAAATATTGGCACAGGACACCGGGGATAAATATCGGCCCAGGACACCGGGGATAAATATTGGCTGGGACACTGGGGATAAAGATTGTCCCGGGACACCGGGGATAAATATTGGCTGGGACATCGGGGATAAATATTGAATGGGACACCGGGGATAAATATTGGCCCATGACAACGGGGATAAATATTGGCCCCGGACACCTTGGATAAATATTGGCACCGGACAGCGCGGATAAATATTGGCCCAGGACACCGGGGATAAATATTGGCTGTGACACCGGGGATAAATATTGGCTGGGACACCAGGGATAAATATTGGCCCCAGACACCGCGGATACATATTGGCCCAGGACACTGGGGATAAATATTGGCCCCGGACACCGGGGATAAATGTTGGCCCAGGACACCGGAGATAAATATTGTCCCAGGACACCGGGGATAAATATTGGCTGGGACACCGGGGATAAATATTGGCCGGGACACCGGGGATAAATATTGGCTGAGACACCGGGGATAAATATTGTCCCAGGACACCGGGGATAAATATTGGCCCCGGACACCGGGATAAATATTGGCCCAGGACACTGGGGATAAATATTGTCCAAGGACACCGGGGATAAATTTTGGACAAGGACTCCGGGGATAAATATTGACCCAGGACACCGGGAATAAATATTGACAAGGACACCGGGGATAAATATTGGCCCAGGACACCGGGGATAAATATTGACAAGGACACCGGGGATAAATATTGGCCCAGGACACCGGGGATAAATATTGGCTGGGACACTGGGGATAAATATTGGCCGGGAAACCGGGGATAAATATTGGCCCAGAATACCGGGAATAAGTATTGGCCCAGGACACCGGGGATAAATATTGGCCCAGGACACCGGTGATAAATATTGGCAGGGACACCGGGGATAAATATTGGCCGGGATAACGGGGATAAATATTGGCTGGGACACTGGGGATAAATATTGGCCCAGGACACCGGGGATAAATATTGGCCCAGGACACCGGGGATAAATATTGCCCAGGACACCGGGGATAAATATTGGCCCAGGACACCGGGGATAAATATTGGCCCAGGACACCGGGGATAAATATTGGCCGGGTCACTGGTGATAAATATTGGCCGGGTCACTGGGGATAAATATTGGCCCAGGACACCGGGGATAAATATTGGCCCAGGACACCGGGGATAAATATTGGCCGGGTCACTGGGGATAAATATTGGCCCAGGACACCGGGGATAAATATTGGCCGGGTCACTGGGGATAAATATTGGCCAAGGACACCGGGGATAAATATTGGCCCAGGACACCGGGGATAAATATTGGCCGGGTCACTGGGGATAAATATTGGCCAAGGACACCGGGGATAAATATTGGCCCAGGACACCAGGGATAAATATTGGCCAGGACACCGGGGATAAATATTGACCCAGGACACCGGCGATAAATATTGGCACAGGACACCGGGGATAAATATCGGCCCAGGACACCGGGGATAAATATTGGCTGGGACACTGGGGATAAAGATTGTCCCGGGACACCGGGGATAAATATTGGCTGGGACATCGGGGATAAATATTGAATGGGACACCGGGGATAAATATTGGCCCATGACAACGGGGATAAATATTGGCCCCGGACACCTTGGATAAATATTGGCACCGGACAGCGCGGATAAATATTGGCCCAGGACACCGGGGATAAATATTGGCTGTGACACGGGGATAAATATTGGCTGGGACACCAGGGATAAATATTGGCCCCAGACACCGCGGATACATATTGGCCCAGGACACTGGGGATAAATATTGGCCCCGGACACCGGGGATAAATGTTGGCCCAGGACACCGGAGATAAATATTGTCCCAGGACACCGGGGATAAATATTGGCTGGGACACCGGGGATAAATATTGGCCGGGACACCGGGGATAAATATTGGCTGAGACACCGGGGATAAATATTGTCCCAGGACACCGGGGATAAATATTGGCCCCGGACACCGGGATAAATATTGGCCCAGGACACTGGGGATAAATATTGTCCAAGGACACCGGGGATAAATTTTGGACAAGGACTCCGGGGATAAATATTGACCCAGGACACCGGGAATAAATATTGACAAGGACACCGGGGATAAATATTGGCCCAGGACACCGGGGATAAATATTGACAAGGACACCGGGGATAAATATTGGCCCAGGACACCGGGGATAAATATTGGCTGGGACACTGGGGATAAATATTGGCCGGGAAACCGGGGATAAATATTGGCCCAGAATACCGGGAATAAGTATTGGCCCAGGACACCGGGGATAAATATTGGCCCAGGACACCGGTGATAAATATTGGCAGGGACACCGGGGATAAATATTGGCCGGGATAACGGGGATAAATATTGGCTGGGACACTGGGGATAAATATTGGCCCAGGACACCGGGGATAAATATTGGCCCAGGACACCGGGGATAAATATTGCCCAGGACACCGGGGATAAATATTGGCCCAGGACACCGGGGATAAATATTGGCCCAGGACACCGGGGATAAATATTGGCCGGGTCACTGGTGATAAATATTGGCCGGGTCACTGGGGATAAATATTGGCCCAGGACACCGGGGATAAATATTGGCCCAGGACACCGGGGATAAATATTGGCCGGGTCACTGGGGATAAATATTGGCCCAGGACACCGGGGATAAATATTGGCCGGGTCACTGGGGATAAATATTGGCCAAGGACACCGGGGATAAATATTGGCCCAGGACACCAGGGATAAATATTGGCCCAGGACACCGGGGATAAATATTGGCCCAGGACACCGGGGATAAATATTGGACCAGGACACCGGGGATAAATATTGGCCCAGGACACCGGGGATAAATATTGGCCCAGGACACTGAGGATAAATATTGGCCACAGTCCAAAAATGTGTGGGTTAGGTTGATTTGGCTATGATAAATTGACCCTTAGTGTTAGGGGGGGATTAAATATGTGGGGTTATGGTGATTTGGCTATGATAAATTGACCCTTAGTGTTAGGGGGAATTAAATACGTGGGGTTACGGGGGTAGGGTGGGATATGTGTACTGTGGGGATTAAAGCAGGGACAGGGTACTGGATTTGGATGATCAGCCATGATCGTATTGAATGGTGGAGCAGGCTCGACGGGCCGAATGGCCTACTCCTGCTCCTAGATTCTATGTTTCTATGTTTCTATGTTTAGGACACCTTGGATAAATATTGGCACCGGACACCGGAGATAAATATTGGCCCAGGACACCGGAGATAAATATTGGCCCAGGACACCGGAGATAAATATTGGCCCAGGACACCGGAGATAAATATTGGCCCAGGACACCGGAGATAAATATTGGCCCAGGACACCGGAGATAAATATTGGCCCAGGACACCGGAGATAAATATTGGCCCAGGACACCGGGGATAAATATTGGCCCAGGACACCGGGGATAAATATTGGCCCAGGACACCGGAGATAAATATTGGCCGGGACACCGGGGATAAATATTGGCCCAGGACACCGGGGATAAATATTGGCCCAGGACACCGGGGATAAATATTGGCCCAGGACACCGGGGATAAATATTGGCCCAGGACACCGGGGATAAATATTGGCCCAGGACACTGGGGATAAATATTGGCTGTGACACCGTGGATAAATATTGACCCAGGACACCGGGGATAAATATTGGCCCAGGACACCGGGGATAAGTATTGGCCCAGGACACCGGGGATAAATATTGGCCCAGGACACCGGGGATAAATATTGGCCCAGGAAACTGGGGCTATATATTGGGCCAGGACACCGGGGATAAATATTGGCTGGGACACCGGGGATAAATATTGGACCAGGACACCGGGGATAAATATTGGACATGTAAGGGATTCTGACCCTGCGTGTCTCGCAGCCTGTGAGATTTACGCGGCTCTGTGCAGCCTGTATGTCAGTGCGGGTTTAGGCCTTGTTGCCTGTTCTGGTCTCCAGCCAGTCTGGGTGCACTAGACACACCTGTGAGTGGTTCGAATCACTCGCCCTTACGGTTCTAGACACTGGACTTAGATGCGAGAGCAGTAATGGAGATGAAACTCATGTAGACTCGGTTGAATGGTACGAAATGGAAAATCTTTATTGCATGATATTTAAGATTATGAAATACATGTCATAAGCACAGATTAATGACAGTACAATCTTACAAGCAGTTATATAGCTGATCCTAGCGAAACGAGGAACGAACGACACACCGTAAATAGGGGCACACATTACAAGTATCCTTAATACTTAAACCCTCCCCTATCAATATCTGTCCTAACTAGATTCGTAGGATTTCGAGACTCATGCTCACCACTCGTGATAACTCGGAGAAATTCCGAATAGCTGATCGGATGTTTTTCACCGCAGCACCCACGTCTCGGTCAGGAGATCTCCTGGTCCCACTTGTTTACTTGCTTCTGCTCCGGCTAGCAGGCTGGACCGTCTGCTGTGATGAAGATCTGTGTTTGTTGGTTTAACAGGTATTTTTCCGAGCAGGTTTCACAGCTCAGTCAATATCATCGATGATGAACCGTTCTTGCAAGTTCAAAGAAGTCTTCCTGGCAAGGAAAACTTGGCTATTCGACCTACAGGCGCGGTCGGGATTTACTGACCGTGGCGATGAGTATGGTCTTCCTCTCTTCTCATCTCATCTCATCTCATCTCATCTCGGGCCTTTGGTTCCGCTGCCAGTTACCAACATAGGTCTTCGTTACGCGACACGAGGTAGATCCGAACGGATCAGAAAGTTCAACAGTCTTTTTCAAAAAGGCACCAGGCAAACAGGAACCAGACTACGAGTCAAAACGCAGGAGCAGCCACGAGGTTACGAGTCGATCGGATAAGAGAATAAGAGGATAAGAGAAAGATGGACGGTTGGAGCTTGTAATTATAGTACAAAATCTTCCGTTTCCCGCACAACCTTAATGTCCTTTCTTTTGTTTGGATCTGGCGCTCAAATGTCTTGTATGGGTGATCTCCGTTCTTAATGGGTTTCGGGGCTACTCGTAAATGTCTGAGTACCTGTTAATATTTCTCCCATTGTTAAATCGGTCGGTGTTCTCCCTGGAGGGGTTTTGGGGCTTCCAAGTGTTTTGTATAATTACCTGCTAACGGCTCTCTCATCGTAGAGTCGTTGGGATTTTACATATTAATGTCTTTTGGATGGGCCCTTGATTACTCGGTACAATGGCTTTCATTCGTACCTGGGAGACCGATTTCAGTATTTATGTGTATACTGCAAACCCATAATGTCTCGTGTATTATCTTCACTGTGCTGAATCTTAATCGATCTTGCACAAATGGTTATTGGAACACCATCTTGTCTGCCTGTCGAAAAGTCTAGAATGTTCTGTCACGAGGTGCGGCGGCCATTTTAAAGGCTGCTTGTGTCCACTTTGAAAAACCTGGCAGCATTCTGCTGAAATAAAAGCTGTTTGAACGAGACTCTGTGTTTTCTCCTTATTAATAAAATCGCGATATATTGCGAATTCTACAGACATGGACACCGGGGATAAATATTGGACCAGGACACCGGGGATAAATATTGGCTGGGACACCGGGGATAAATATTGGCCCAGGACACCGGGGATAAATATTGGCCCAGGACACCGGGGATAAATATTGGCTGAGACACCGGGGATAAATATTGGACATGGACACCGGGGATAAATATTGCAAATGGACACCGGGGATAAATATTGGCGCAGGACACCGGGGATAAATATTGGACATGGACACCAGGGATAAATATTGGCCCAGGACACCAGGGATAAATATTGGCCCAGGACACTGGGGATAAATATTTGCCCAGGACACCGGGGATAAATATTGCCCCAGGACACTGGGGATAAATATTGGCTGGGACACCGGGGATAAATATTGGCCCAGGACACCGGGGATAAATATTGTCCGGGACACCGGGGATAAATATTGGCTGAGACACCGGGGATAAATATTGGCCCAGGACACCGGGGATAAATATTGGCCCAGGACACCGGGGATAAATATTGGCCCAGAATACCGGGAATAAGTATTGGCCCAGGACACTGTGGATACATATTGGCCGGAAAACTGGGGATAAATATTGGCCAGGAAACCGGGGATAAATATTGGCCCAGAATACCGGGAATAAGTATTGGCCCAGGACACCGGGGATAAATATTGGCCCAAGACACTGGCGATAAATATTGGCAGGGACACCGGGGATAAATATTGGCCGGGACACCGGGGATAAGTATTGGCTGGGACACTGGGGATAAATATTGGCCCAGGACTACGGGGATAAATATTGGCCCAGGACTACGGGGATAAATATTGGCCCAGGACACTGGGGATAAATATTGGCCCAGGACACCGTGGATAAATATTGGCCGGGACACCGGGGATAAATATTGGCTGGGACACCGGGCATAAATATTGGCTGGGACACCGGGGATAAATATTGGCCCAGGACAACGGTGTTAAATATTGGCCAGGACAACGGTGTTAAATATTGGCTGGGACACCGGGGATAAGTATTGGCCCAGGACACCGGGGATAAGTATTGGCTGGGACACTGGGGATAAATATTGGCCCAGGACTACGGGGATAAATATTGGCCCAGGACACTGGGGATAAATATTGGCCCAGGACACCGTGGATAAATATTGGCCGGGACACCGGGGATAAATATTGGCCCAGGACACCGGGGATAAATATTGGCCCAGGACACCGGGGATAAATATTGGCCCAGGACAACGGTGTTAAATATTGGCCAGGACACCAGGGATAAATATTGGCTCAGGACACCGGGGATAAATATTGGCTGGGGCACCGGGGATAAATATTGGCCCAGGACACCTGGGATAAATATTGGCCCAGGAAACAGGGGCTAAATATTGGGACAGGACACCAGGGATAAATATTGGCCCAGAACACCGGGGATAAATATTGGCCCAGGACACCGGGGATAAATAATGGCCCAGGACAACGGGGATAAATATTGGCCCAGGACACTGGGGATAAATATTGGCCCAGGACACCGGGGATAAATATTGGCCCAGGACACTGGGGATAAATATTGGCCCAGGACACTGGGGATAAATATTGGCCCAGGACAGCGGGGATAAATATTGGCCCAGGACACCGGGGATAAATATTGGCCGAGGACACCGGGGATAAATATTAGCTGGGACACCGGGGATAAATATTGGCCCAGGACAACGGGGATAAATATTGGCCCAGGACACCGGGGATAAATATTGGTCCAGGACACCGGGGATAAGTATTGGCCCAGGACACCGGGGATAAATATTGGCACAGGACACCGGGGATAAATATTGGCCCAGGCACCGGGGATAAATATTGGCACAGGACACCGGGGATAAATATTGGCCCAGGACACTGGGGATAAATATTGGCACAGGACACTGTGGATAAATATTGGCCCAGGACACCGGGGATAAGTATTGGCCCAGGACACTGGGGATAAATATTGGCACAGGACACTGTGGATAAATATTGGCCCAGGACACCGGGGATAAGTGTTGGCCCAGGACACTGGGGATAAATATTGGCCCAGGACACCAGGGATAAATATTGGCCCAGGAAACTGGGGCTAAATATTGGCCCAGGACACCAGGGATAAATATTGGCCCATGACACTCGGGATAAATATTGGCCCAGGACACTGAGGATAAATATTGGCCCAGGACATCGGGGATAAATATTGGCTCAGGACAGTGGGGATAAATATTGGCCCAGGACACCGGGGATAAATATTGGCCCAGGACACTGGGGATAAATATTGGCTGGGACACCGGGGATAAATATTGGTCGAGGACACCGGGGATAAATATTGGCCCATGACACTCGGGATAAATATTGGCCCAGGACACTGAGGATAAATATTGGCCCAGGACATCGGGGATAAATATTGGCTCAGGACAGTGGGGATAAATATTGGCCCAGGACACCGGAGATAAATATTGGCTGGGACACCGGGGATAAATATTGGCCCGGACACCGGGGATAAATATTGGCGCAGGACACCGGGGATAAATATTGGCCCGGACACCGGGGATAAATATTGGCCCAGGACACCGGGGATAAATATTGGCCCAGGACACCAGGTATAAGTATTGGCCCAGGACACCGGGGATAAATATTGGCCCAGGACACTGGGGATAAATATTGGCCCAGGACACTGGGGATAAATATTGTCTGGGTCACCGGGGATAAATATTGGCCCAGGACACTGGGGATAAATATTGGCCCAGGACACTGGGGATAAATATTGGCCCAGGACACTGGGGATAAATATTGGCCCAGGACACTGGGGATAAATATTGGCCCAGGAAACTGGCGCTAAATATTGGCCCAGGACACCGGAGATAAATATTGGCTGGGACACCGGGGATAAATATTGGCCCGGACACCGGGGATAAATATTGGCCCAGGAAACTGGGGCTATATATTGGCCCAGGACACCAGGTATAAGTATTGGCCCAGGACACCGGGGATAAATATTGGCCCAGGACACTGGGGATAAATATTGGCCCAGGACACCAGGTATAAGTATTGGCCCAGGACACTGGGGATAAATATTGGCCCAGGGAACTGGGGATAAATATTGGCCCAGGACACCAGGGATAAATATTGGCCCAGGACAACGGGGATAAATATTGGCCCAGGACACCAGGTATAAGTATTGGCCCAGGACACCGGGGATAAATATTGGCCCAGGACACTGGGGATAAATATTGGCCCAGGACACTGGGGATAAATATTGGCCCAGGAAACTGGCGCTAAATATTGGCCCAGGATACCAGGGATAAATATTGGCCCAGTACTCTGGGGATAAATATTGGCCCAGTACTCTGGGGATAAATATTGGCCCAGGACACCGGGGATAAATATTGGCCCAGGACAACGGGGACAAATATTGGCCCGGACACCGGGGATAAATATTGGCCCAGGACAACGGGGATAAATATTGGCCCGGACAACGGGGATAAATATTGGCCCGGACACCGGGGATAAATATTGGCCCAGGACACTGTGGATAAATATTGGCCCAGGACACCAGGGATAATTATTGGCCCAGGACACCGGGGATAAATATTGGCTGGGACACCGGGGATAAATATTGGCCCAGGACACCGGGGATAAATATTGGCTGGGACACCGGGGATAAATATTGGCCCAGGACACTGGGGATAAATATTGGCCCAGGAAACTGGGGATAAATATTGGCCCAGGACACTGGGGATAAATATTGGCTGGGACACCGGGGATACATATTGGCTGTGACACCGGGGATAAATATTGGCCGAGGACACCGGGGAGAAATATTGGCCAGGACACCGGGGATAAATATTGGCTGGGACACTGGGGATAAATATTGGCCCAGGACACCGGGGATAAATATTGGCCCGGACACCGGGGATAAATATTGGTCCAGGACACCGGGGATAAATATTGGCTGGGACACTGGGGATAAATATTGGCCCAGGACACCGGGGATAAATATTGGCCAGGACACCGGGGATAAATATTGGTCCAGGACACCGGGGATAAATATTGGCTGGGACACTGGGGATAAATATTGGCCCAGGACACCGGGGATAAATATTGGACCAGGACACCGGGGATAAATATTGGCCCAGGACACCGGAGATAAATATTGGCCCAGGACACCGGGGATAAATATTGCCTGGGACACTGGGGATAAATATTGGCCCAGGACACCGGGGATAAATATTGACTGGAACACCGGGGATAAATATTGGCCCAGGACATCGGGGATAAATATTGGCCCAGGACACCAGGTATAAGTATTGGCCCAGGACACCGGGGATAAATATTGGCCCAGGACACTGGGGATTAATATTGGCCCAGGACACTGGGGATAAATATTGGCCCAGGAAACTGGCGCTAAATATTGGCCCAGGATACCAGGGATAAATATTGGCCCAGTACTCTGGGGATAAATATTGGCCCAGTACTCTGGGGATAAATACTGGCCCAGGACACCGGGGATAAATATTGGCCCAGGACAACGGGGATAAATATTGGCCCGGACACCGGGGATAAATATTGGCCCGGACACCGGGGATAAATATTGGCCCAGGACACTGTGGATAAATATTGGCCCAGGACACCGGGGATAATTATTGGTCCAGGACACCGGGGATAAATATTGGCCCAGGACACTGGGGATAAATATTGGCCCAGGAAACTGGGGATAAATATTGGCCCAGGACACCGGGGATAAATATTGGCTGGGACACCGGGGATAAATATTGGCCCAGGACACTGGGGATAAATATTGGCCCAGGACACTGGGGATAAATATTGGCCCAGGACACTGGGGATAAATATTGGCTGGGACACCGGGGATACATATTGGCTGTGACACCGGGGATAAATATTAGCCCAGGACACCGGGGATAAATATTGGCTGGGACACTGGGGATAAATATTGGCCGAGGACACCGGGGATAAATATTCGCCCGGGACACCGGGGATAAATATTTGCTTGGACACTGGGGATAAATATTGGCCCAGGACACCGGAGATAAATATTGGCCCAGGACACCGGGGATAAATATTGGCCAGGACACCGGGGATAAATATTGGTCCAGGACACCGGGGATAAATATTGGCTCAGGACACCGGAGATAAATATTGGCCAAGGACACCGGGGAAAAATATTGGCCCAGGACAACGGGGATAAATATTGGCCCAGGACACTGAGGATAAGTATTGGCCCAGGACACTGGGGATAAATATTAGCCCAGGACACTGGGGATAAATATTGGCCCAGGACACCGGCGATAAATATTGGCCCAGGACACCGGGGATAAATATTGGCCCAGGACACCGGGGATAAATATTGGCTGGGACACTGGGGATAAATATTGGCCCAGGACACCGGGGATAAATATTGACCCAGGACACCGGGGATAAATATTGGCCCAGGACACCTGGGATAAATATTGGCCCAGGACACCGGGGATAAGTATTGGCTTGGACACTGGGGATAAATATTGGCCCAGGACTACGGGGATAAATATTGGCCCAGGACTACGGGGATAAATATTGGCCCAGGACACTGGGGATAAATATTGGCCCAGGACACCGTGGATATATATTGGCCGGGACACCGGGGATAAATATTGGCTGGGACACCGGGCATAAATATTGGCTGGGACACCGGGGATAAATATTGGCCCAGGACAACGGTGTTAAATATTGGCCAGGACAACGGTGTTAAATATTGGCTGGGACACCGGGGATAAATATTGGACCAGGACACCGGGGACAAGTATTGGCCCAGGACACCGGGGAAAAGTATTGGCTGGGACACTGGGGATAAATATTGGACCAGGACACCGGGGATAAATATTGGCCCAGGACAACGGTGTTAAATATTGGCCAGGACACCAGGGATAAATATTGGCCCAGGGCACCGGGGATAAATATTGGCCCAGGACACCGGGGATAAATATTGGACCAGGACACTGGGGATAAATATTGGCCCAGGACACCGGGGATAAATATTGGCCCAGGACACCTGGGATAAATATTGGCCCAGGACAGCTGGGATAAATATTGGCCCAGGAAACTGGGGCTAAATATTGGCACAGGACACCAGGGATAAATATTGGCGCAGGACACCGGGGATGAATATTGGCCCAGGACACCGGGGATAAATATTGGCTGGGACACCGGGGATAAATATTGGCCCAGGACAACGGGGATAAATATTGGCCCAGGACACTGGGGATAAATATTGGCCCAGGACACCGGGGATAAATATTGGCCCAGGACACTGGGGCTAAATATTGGCCCAGGACACCAGGGATATATATTGGCCCAGGAAACTGGGGCTAAATATTGGCCCAGGACACTGGGGATAAATATTGGCTGGGACACCGGGGATAAATATTGGCCCAGGACACTGGGGCTAAATATTGGCCCAGGACACCAGGGATAAATATTGGCCCAGGAAACTGGGGCTAAATATTGGCCCAGGACACTGGGGATAAATATTGGCCCAGGAAACTGGGGCTAAATATTGGCCCAGGACACCAGGGATAAATATTGGCCAAGGAAACTGGAGATAAATATTGGCACAGGACAACGGGGATAAATATTGGCCCAGGACACTGGGGATAAATATTGGCCCAGGACACTGGGGATAAATATTGGCCCAGGAAACTGGGGCTAAATATTGGCCCAGGACACCAGGGATAAATATTGGCCCAGGAAACTGGGGCTAAATATTGGCCCAGGACACTGGGGCTAAATATTGGCCCAGGACACTGAGGATAAATATTGGCCCAGGACACCAGGGATAAATATTGGCCCAGGAAACTGGGGCTAAATATTGGCCCAGGACACCGGGGATAAATATTGGCACAGGACACTGAGGATAAATATTGGCCCAGGACACCGGGAATAAGTATTGGCCCAGGAAACTGGGGCTAAATATTGGCCCAGGACACCAGGGATAAATATTGGCCCAGGAAACTGGGGCTAAATATTGGCCCAGGACACCGGGGATAAATATTGACCCAGGACAACGGGGATAAATATTGGCCCAGGACACCGGGGATAAATATTGGCCCAGGACACTGGGGATAAATATTGGCCCAGGACACTGGGGATAAATATTGGTGCAGGACACTGGGGATAAATATTGGCCCAGGACACTGGGGATAAATATTGGCTGGGACACCGGGGATAAATATTGGCCGAGGACACCGGGGATAAATATAGGCCCAGGACACTGGGGATAAATATTGGCCCAGGACACTGAGGATAAATATTGGCCCAGGACATCGGGGATAAATATTGGCCCAGGACACCGGGGATAAATATTGGCTCAGGACAGTGGGGAAAAATATTGGCCCAGGACACCGCGGATAAATATTGGCCCAGGACACCGGGGATAAATATTGGACAAGGACACCGGGGATAAATATTGGCCCAGGACACCGGGAATAAGTATTGGCCCAGGACACCGGGGATAAATATTGGCCCAGGACACCGGGGATAAATATTGACCCAGGACACCGTGGATAAATATTGGCCGGGACACCGGGATAAATATTGGCTGTGAAACCTGGGATAAATATTGGCTGGGACACCGGGGATAAATATTGGCCCAGGACACCGGGGATAAATATTGGCCCAGGACACCGGGGATAAATATTGGCCCAGGACACTGAGGATAAATATTGGCCCAGGACACCGGAGATAAATATTGGCTGGGACACCGGGGATAAATATTGGCCCGGACACCGGGGATAAATATTGGCGCAGGACACCGGGGATAAATATTGGCCCGGACACCGGGGATAAATATTGGCGCAGGACACCGGGGATAAATATTGGCGCAGGACACCGGGGATAAATATTGGCCCAGGACACCAGGTATAAGTATTGGCCCAGGACACCGGGGATAAATATTGGCCCAGGACACTGGGGATAAATATTGGCCCAGGACACTGGGGATAAATATTGTCTGGGTCACCGGGGATAAATATTGGCCCAGGACACTGGGGATAAATATTGGCCCAGGACACTGGGGATAAATATTGGCCCAGGACACTGGGGATAAATATTGGCCCAGGACACTGGGGATAAATATTGGCCCAGGAAACTGGCGCTAAATATTGGCCCAGGACACCGGAGATAAATATTGGCTGGGACACCGGGGATAAATATTGGCCCGGACACCGGGGATAAATATTGGCCCAGGAAACTGGGGCTATATATTGGCCCAGGACACCAGGTATAAGTATTGGCCCAGGACACTGGGGATAAATATTGGCCCAGGGAACTGGGGATAAATATTGGCCCAGGACACCAGGGATAAATATTGGCCCAGGATACCGGGGATAAATATTGGCCCAGGACACCAGGTATAAGTATTGGCCCAGGACACCGGGGATAAATATTGGCCAAGGACACTGGGGATAAATATTGGCCCAGGACACTGGGGATAAATATTGGCCCAGGAAACTGGCGCTAAATATTGGCCCAGGATACCAGGGATAAATATTGGCCCAGTACTCTGGGGATAAATATTGGCCCAGTACTCTGGGGATAAATATTGGCCCAGGACACCGGGGATAAATATTGGCCCAGGACAACGGGGATAAATATTGGCCCGGACACCGGAGATAAATATTGGCCCAGGACAACGGGGATAAATATTGGCGCGGACAACGGGGATAAATATTGGCCCGGACACCGGGGATAAATATTGGCCCAGGACACTGTGGATAAATATTGGCCCAGGACACCGGGGATAATTATTGGCCCAGGACACCGGGGATAAATATTGGCCCAGGACACTGGGGATAAATATTGGCCCAGGAAACTGGGGATAAATATTGGCCCAGGACACTGGGGATAAATATTGGCTGGGACACCGGGGATAAATATTGACTGAGGACACTGGGGATAAATATTGGCTGTGACACCGGGGATAAATATTGGCCGAGGACACCGGGGAGAAATATTGGCCAGGACACCGGGGATAAATATTGGCTGGGACACTGGGGATAAATATTGGCCCAGGACACCGGGGACAAATATTGGCCCGGACACCGGGGATAAATATTGGTCCAGGACACCGGGGATAAATATTGGCTGGGACACTGGGGATAAATATTGGCCCAGGACACCGGGGATAAATATTGGCCGGGACACCGGGGATAAATATTGGCCGGGACACCGGGGATAAGTATTGGCCGTGACACTGGGGATAAATATTGGCCCACGACACCGGGGATAAATATTGGCCCAGGACACCGGGGATAAATATTGACCCAGGACACCGTGGATAAATATTGGCCGGGACACCGGGATAAATATTGGCTGTGAAACCTGGGATAAATATTGGCTGGGACACCGGGGATAAATATTGGCCCAGGACACCGGGGATAAATATTGGCCCAGGACACCAGGGATAAATATTGGCCCAGGACACTGAGGATAAATATTGGCCCAGGACACCGGAGATAAATATTGGCTGGGACACCGGGGATAAATATTGGCCCGGACACCGGGGATAAATATTGGCGCAGGACACCGGGGATAAATATTGGCCCGGACACCGGGGATAAATATTGGCGCAGGACACCGGGGATAAATATTGGCGCAGGACACCGGGGATAAATATTGGCCCAGGACACCAGGTATAAGTATTGGCCCAGGACACCGGGGATAAATATTGGCCCAGGACACTGGGGATAAATATTGGCCCAGGACACTGGGGATAAATATTGTCTGGGTCACCGGGGATAAATATTGGCCCAGGACACTGGGGATAAATATTGGCCCAGGACACTGGGGATAAATATTGGCCCAGGACACTGGGGATAAATATTGGCCCAGGACACTGGGGATAAATATTGGCCCAGGAAACTGGCGCTAAATATTGGCCCAGGACACCGGAGATAAATATTGGCTGGGACACCGGGGATAAATATTGGCCCGGACACCGGGGATAAATATTGGCCCAGGAAACTGGGGCTATATATTGGCCCAGGACACCAGGTATAAGTATTGGCCCAGGACACTGGGGATAAATATTGGCCCAGGGAACTGGGGATAAATATTGGCCCAGGACACCAGGGATAAATATTGGCCCAGGATACCGGGGATAAATATTGGCCCAGGACACCAGGTATAAGTATTGGCCCAGGACACCGGGGATAAATATTGGCCAAGGACACTGGGGATAAATATTGGCCCAGGACACTGGGGATAAATATTGGCCCAGGAAACTGGCGCTAAATATTGGCCCAGGATACCAGGGATAAATATTGGCCCAGTACTCTGGGGATAAATATTGGCCCAGTACTCTGGGGATAAATATTGGCCCAGGACACCGGGGATAAATATTGGCCCAGGACAACGGGGATAAATATTGGCCCGGACACCGGAGATAAATATTGGCCCAGGACAACGGGGATAAATATTGGCGCGGACAACGGGGATAAATATTGGCCCGGACACCGGGGATAAATATTGGCCCAGGACACTGTGGATAAATATTGGCCCAGGACACCGGGGATAATTATTGGCCCAGGACACCGGGGATAAATATTGGCCCAGGACACTGGGGATAAATATTGGCCCAGGAAACTGGGGATAAATATTGGCCCAGGACACTGGGGATAAATATTGGCTGGGACACCGGGGATAAATATTGACTGAGGACACTGGGGATAAATATTGGCTGTGACACCGGGGATAAATATTGGCCGAGGACACCGGGGAGAAATATTGGCCAGGACACCGGGGATAAATATTGGCTGGGACACTGGGGATAAATATTGGCCCAGGACACCGGGGACAAATATTGGCCCGGACACCGGGGATAAATATTGGTCCAGGACACCGGGGATAAATATTGGCTGGGACACTGGGGATAAATATTGGCCCAGGACACCGGGGATAAATATTGGCCGGGACACCGGGGATAAATATTGGTCCAGGACACCGGGGATAAATATTGGCTGGGACACTGGGGATAAATATTGGACCAGGACACCGGGGATAAATATTGGCCAGGACACCGGGGATAAATATTGGCTGGGACACTGGGGATAAATATTGGCCCAGGACACCGGGGATAAATATTGGCCCGGACACCGGGGATAAATATTGGTCAAGGACACCGGGGATAAATATTGGCTGGGACACTGGGGATAAATATTGGCCCAGGACACCGGGGATAAATATTGGCCAGGACACCGGGGATAAATATTGGTCCAGGAAACCGGGGATAAATATTGGCTGGGACACTGGGGATAAATATTGGCCCAGGACACCGGGGATAAATATTGGACCAGGACACCGGGGATAAATATTGGCCCAGGACACCGGAGATAAATATTGGCCCAGGACACCGGGGATAAATATTGGCTGGGACACTGGGGATAAATATTGGCCCAGGACACCGGGGATAAATATTGGCTGGGACACTGGGGATAAATATTGGCCCAGGACACCGGGGATAAATATTGACCCAGGACACCGGGGATAAATATTGGCCCAGGACACCGGGGATAAATATTGACTGGAACACCGGGGATAAATATTGGCCCAGGACACCGGGGATAAATATTGGCCCAGGACACCAGGTATAAGTATTGGCCCAGGACACCGGGGATAAATATTGGCCCAGGACACTGGGGATTAATATTGGCCCAGGACACTGGGGATAAATATTGGCCCAGGAAACCGGCGCTAAATATTGGCCCAGGATACCAGGGATAACTATTGGCCCAGTACTCTGGGGATAAATATTGGCCCAGGACACCGGGGATAAATATTGGCCCAGGACAACGGGGATAAATATTGGCCCGGACACCGGGGATAAATATTGGCCCAGGACAACGGGGATAAATATTGGCCCGGACAACGGGGATAAATATTGGCCCGGACACCGGGGATAAATATTGGCCCAGGACACTGTGGATAAATATTGGCCCAGGACACCGGGGATAAATATTGGCCCAGGACACCGGGGATAAATATTGGCCCAGGACACCGGGGATAAATATTGGCCCAGGACACCGGGGATAAATATTGGCCCAGGACACTGTGGATAAATATTGGCCCAGTACACCGGGGATATATATTGGCCCAGGACACTGTGGATAAATATTGGCCCGGACACCGGGGATAAATATTGGCCCAGGACACTGTGGATAAATATTGGCCCAGGACACCGGGGATAAATATTGGCCCAGGACACTGGGGATAAATATTGGCCCAGGACACCGGGGATAATTATTGGCCCAGGACACCGGGGATAAATATTGGCCCAGGACACTGGGGATAAATATTGGCCCAGGAAACTGGGGATAAATATTGGCCCAGGACACCGGGGATAAATATTGGCTGGGACACCGGGGATAAATATTGGCCGAGGACACCGGGGATAAATATTGGCCAGGACACCGGGGATAAATATTGGCTGGGACATTGGGGATAAATATTGGCCCAGGACACCGGAGATAAATATTGGCCCAGGACACTGGGGATAAATATTGGCCCAGGACACCGGGGATAAATATTGGCCAGGACACCGGGGATAAATATTGGCCCAGGACACCGGGGATAAATATTGACCCAGGACACCGGGGATAAATATTGGCCCAGGACACCGTGGATAAATATTGGCCCAGGACACCGGGGATAAATATTGGCCCAGGACACTGGGGAAAACTCAAGCCCACCCCCGCTCTTCTTTGAAATATACCATAGGCTCTTTTACATCCGTCTGTGCATCAATTTCCATGATTTTGACCCAGTGACAACAAAAGAATGGCGATATATGTCCAAGTCGGGATCTTCTTCTTCGGCATTCCTTGGAACCGAGGATGACTTTTTCCACATTAAAAATAAGTTCTCCGATTAGAGATTTAAAAACGCGGCTCAAGGAGTGGTGTGGGAGGAAGGAGTGTCAGTTCATGGGTCACTGGACCCAGTTGAAAGAGGGAGCTGTTCCACCGCGACGGGCTCCACTTAAACCGAGCTGGGGCCAGTGTCCTATTGAACTGAATAACTGTGGCAGTAGACAGGAATTTAAACAAATGAAGAGAGGATGGGAGGATGCAGGTAAGCGTAAATTTAAAAGCAGCGAGAGAAATGTCAAGGCTCTAGAGCAGAGTACAGTTTTGTGTAGGAATAAGCAGAGTGCGTCAGGAAGGATCAGAGAGACTATCAAACGTAATCATTGACTAAGGTGACATCAGGGGAAAAATATAAAAAAGTCAAAGCTAAAGGCTCTATATCTGAATGCACGAAGCATTCACGACAAAATTGATGAATTAATAGCATAGATAGAAATTAGCAGGTTTGATCCAATAGTCGTAACGGAGATGTGGTTGCGAAGTAGCTAAGGTTGGGAACTAAATATTCCAGGATACATAACTTTTAGAAGAGTTAAGCAAAATGAAAAAGGAGGTCGGGTAGCCCTGATAATAAAGGATGTGATAAAGACATTGGGCCGAAAATTGATCCCGGGACGCGAGAGTACGCACTGCGTACTCTCGCGTATTCCCACTCCAATTGCCGGTTTTCTGCATGCCCTGCGCATGCGCTGAAAACCGGCAATTGCTCTTCTGAAAAGGGGGCGGGTCCTCGGTGCATCGCGTGCGCGCTACAGGCTGCGCGCACGCTGTGCACTTCATGCTTTGGACGCGCAGGTAAGTACGGAAGATTTTGGAAATGCAAAAAGGAGGAGTAAGACCCACTTTTAAGAAGGTAAGTAGTGTATTAAGTATTTTTTTGATTTTTTTTTAACTGGTATATCTTTTTTAGAGACTTTAAAGACAGGTAAGTTTATTTTTATAACTTTTTAAAAGATTTTAAATTTTTTCAAAAATTTATTTTTTTATTTAAAATGGTTAATTTAATTAACTATACTTATTTTATTAATGTGATGGTTTTTTTTTAAAATTTAATTGAGGTTTAGCTGTTACTTTGGGGGGGTGTAAGATTCATAGATTTCACAGGCGTGCTCTGAAACTTATGAATGGAAGATGGTGTGCTGCCATTGGCTCTAACTGAGTCACGTGATCCCACAGCTCGCACGAATTCACTACACCGCTGGGATACGCAAGCACTGCCCAGCTGATCTCTAGAACATCAAGTTCGTGCGAGCTGGATCTGAAAAAGCACAAGCGAGGTGAGAGATCGCGGGAAAGCCTTACCCCCGCGGGAACAGAGCAAGATCAATTCCTGGGCCAATAGAGGGAAAGGATCTTAGCTCGGAAAATCAAGAAGTGGAATCAGTTTGGGGTGAGCTAAGAAACAGCAAGGGTCAGAAAACATTGATGGGATTTGTTTATAGGCCCCCAAACAGTAGTTGTAATGTAGGGTAGAGTATAAATCAGGAAATTAGAGGCGCATGTAACCAGGGTAATACAGTAATCATAGGGGACTTTAATCTACATATAGACTGGGCAAACCAAATTTGCAGTAATAATGTGGAGGACGAATTCCTGGAATGTATGCAAGATAGTTTTCTAGATCAGTATGTTGAGGAACCAACTAGAGAACTGGCTATTTTAGGTTTAGTATTGTGCAATGAGAAAGGGTTAATCAATAACCTTGTAGTAAAGGGGCATTTAGGGAAGAGTGACCATAATATGATAGAATTTAATATTGAGTTTGAAAATGATTTAGTTAAATCCGAAACTGGTGTCTTAAATCTAAACAAAGCAAACTACATAGGTATGAGGTGCGAGTTGGCTAAGGTAGATTGGTTAACTACATTAAAAGTTATGATGGTAGACAAGCAATGTCTAGTGCTTAAAGAAGTAATACATAATTTTCAACAAATATACATTGCTTTAGTGCACAAAAACCCCATAGGAAAAGTGGCACAACCGTGGCTAACAAGAGAAGTTAAAGATAGTATTAGATCAAAGGAAGAGGCTTATAATGTTGCCAAAAATAGTAGTAAGCCTGAGGATTGGGAGGATAGTAGAATTCAGCAAAGGAGGACCAAGAAATTGATAAAGAAAGGCACAGTAGAATATGAGAGTAAACTAGCGAGAGACATAAAAACAGACTGTAAAAGCTTCTATCGGTAAATGTGGGTCCCTTACAGGCTGAGACAGGATAAATTATAATGGGGAATAAGGAAATGGCTGAGAAATTAAACAAATACTTTTTTGTATCTGTTTTCACGGAAGAAGATGCAAAGAAACTTCCCAGAAGTAGTGATGAACCAAAGCTCTAGCGAGAATGAGGAACTGAAAGAAATTAGTATTAGTTAAAAAATGGTACTGGAGAAATTAATGGCACTGAAAGCCGATAAATCCTTTGGACCTGATGGCCGACATCCTACAGTTTTGGAAGAGGTGGCAATAGAGGTAGTGGACGCATTGGTTGTCATTTTCCAAAATTCCTTGATTCTAGAATGGTTCCCGCAGATTGGAAAGTAGCAAATGTAACGTCACTATTTAAAAAAGGAGGGCGAGAGAAAACGGGGAACTACAGACCAGTTAGCCTGACATCAGAAGTAGAGAAAATGCTAGAATATATTATTAAGGACGTGGTAACAGGGCTCTTAGAAAATAATAATAAGATTTGGCAGAGTCAACACGGATTTATGAAAGGGAAATAGTGTTTGACAAATCTGTTAGAGTTTTTTAAGGTTTTACCTAGCAGAATAAATAAGGGAGATCCAGTAGATGTGGTGTATTTGGATTTTCAGAAGGCTTTCGATAATGTGCCACAAAAGAGGTTATTAAAGAAAATTAGGGCTCATGGGATGGGGTAATATACTAGCATGGATTGAGGATTGGTTAATGGACAGAAAGCAGATAGTAGGAATAAACGGATCATTTTAGTGTTGGCAGGCTGTAGCTAGTGGGGTACCGCAATGATCAGTGCTTGGGCCTCAGCTATTCACAATCTACATCAATGATTTGGATGAGGGGACCAAATGTAATATATCCAAGTTTGCTGATGATACAAAGCTGGGTGGGAATGTAAATGTGATGAGGTTGCAAGACTTCAAAGGGATATAGACAAGCTAAGTGGCAAAAACATGGCAAATGGAATATAAGGTGGAGAAATGCGAAATTACCCACTTTGGTAGGAAACATAGAAAAGCAGAATGTTTTTTAAATGGTGAGAGATTTGAAAATGTTGGTGTTCAGAGGGACGTGGGTGTCCTTGTACATGAATCATTGAAAGTTAACATGTAGTTACAGCAAGCAATTAGGAAGGCAAATGGTATGTTGGTCTTTATTACAAGAGGATTTGAATATAAGAGTAAAGATGTCTTACTGCAATTATATAGGGCCCTGGTGAGACCACACCTGGAATATTGTGTACAGTTTAGGTCTCCTTACCTAAGGAAGGATATACTTGCCTTAGATGGAGTGCAACGAAGGTTCACCAGATTGATTCATGGGATTGTCCTATGAGAAGAGGTTGAGTAGACTAGGTCTACATTCTCTAGAGTTTAGAAGAATGAGAGGTGATCTCATTGAAACATACAAAATTCTTACAGGTTAGATGCAGGAAGAATGTTTTCCCTGGCTGGGGAGTCTAGAACCAGGGGTCACAGTTTCAGATTAAAGGGTCGGCCATTTATGAGGAGACATTTCTTCACTCAGAGGGTGGTGAATCTTTGGAATTCTCCACCCCAGAGGGCTGTGGAGGCTCAGTCGTTGATTATATTCAAGACAGAGATCGAAAGATTTTTGAATATTAAGAAAATTAAGTGATAAAGTGGAGATGAGGTAGAAAATCAGCTATGATCCTATTGAATGGTGGAGCAGGCTCGAACGGCCAAATGGACTACTCCTGTTCCCATTTCTTATGTTCTTATGTTAACTTCCTACCTTACTGTTCATATTCCAACAGTTGCATCAGAACTGCAAGTCATCGACCTGAAACGTTAACTCTGTTTCTCTCTCCACTGATGCTGCCTGACCTGCTGAGTATTTCCAGCATTTTCTGTTTTTATTTCAGATTTCCAGCTTCTGCAATACTTTGCTTTTCTATCTGTGCTATTGGTTCCGACAACGGCTATTGTCTGCTCACCTTTCCTTCACAGAGAGGGTCACACCCGTTCCAGGATATTCTTCCCTCTGGCACAAAGGAGGCAACTTACCATTCGGGACCTGCTCAGGGCTGCAGAAGAGTCTGTCTACTCCCCTGACGATAGAATCTCCCGCCACTATCGCTCTCCTATTCCTGTGCCCCACCTGCCTCTCACCCCCGCCCCACTCGGGATGTCTTCCTGCTCTCTGGTGTCACACTGTTGCTCAGGAAGACGATTCTCTGAGTCACTGTCTCTATCCACCTGACAGTCCCCAATGCCAGGTATCTATTGGACAGTTCCAGTACTCAGGGGCTCTCTCCACCTGTGACTGCGATTCTCTGAGTCACTGTCTCTATCCACCTTACAGTCCCCAATGCCAGGTATCCAGTACTCAGAGACTGCGTCCTCCTGTGACTGCGGTGTCCTTCCAGATGATCACTAACCTCGGTCTTTCTACTCAGTCCCTCTCCTGTTCCGTCTTCCTGTGGGAGCTGCAGGTTCATGCACGAGATCTGGACCTTTTGTCGGAACAGTATTTAAATTTAAAGTATGTTGTGAGCCTACCTGTGTCCATTCTCATTCTTGTTGAAGATGTTGGATCTTCTCCCCTGGTTGGACCTTCAGCCATGGTGGTGACAGCCGTTCCCAGGCTCTGATGCTCTGTAATAAATATAATATTAATAGGAGTGTTAGATGGAAATATTGAAATGAGAAGGAGAACGTTGCCTTGTTAAACATGATATCAAGTCCCTCCTCCCCCATCAGTACAACAGCTGTTAGCTCTGCAATCGAGCATTTCCCGAGTGTTACGATCAACTCTCCACATCAGGTGTGACACAGACAGCTTCCCAGTGAAATCCAGAGATTCCCGCTGATCTCCAAATTCCCAGTTCCAGACCGGGTCCCGTCGGCCCAGACTCTGCACTGGGAGCGCCCATTGGTGAGATTTACTCACACAGTGCAGGCCAAAACCAGCCTTATTCCTGAGGTAGGGAATATTCTGCAAGGAAATAACAAGCGGGGGGATCATTGATGGATTAAATAATCCTTCTTTTGGTTTTACACAGTGTGGCGGTATTGTATTATTTTAATTAACAGATTGGTGTTTCATATTTTTGTTTTGTTGAGTTTTGATATTAAACTGAAGTACTTTATGAATATGATATCTATCCACATACACAATATATAGCTGGGTGTGAACCCTCTGGTCTCTATGTGCAGTGACATTGTCCGTGTGATCATGGAGATGTGTCCTGGTTGGTGTTTCTATTTGAATATATTGACCATATCTTTCCTGGTGCCAGCACATGACTAATGAGCGCTGTAGGAGGTGAGGACATTTACCGCTGTTCCACTAATATTAACACTAATGCAGAATGTTATGAATCATGTCATTTTAATCAATTAGGCAATGCACAACATTTCTTTGCGGACTATCAACAACAGTACAGTAGGAGATCCAGCTGATTACAGAAAGCACAGAGGTGAAATGAAAAATGAAATAAGAGGGTGCAAGGAAAATGTATAAGAAATGATGAGCGGTAACATAAGAAAGGGAGAACTAAAGTATTTTACAAACATATAAAGAGTGAGAGCGAGAGGAGCGGCCGGAGATAAAGGTCGGCCCAAGAGCCCAGAGTCCGGAGGGAGTTCGAGCGTCAGGGAGCGAGGTAAGTGACGTCCGCACAGGGGAAGGAGCTGATTGGTGAGTAGCCAGTGATTGTTTTCTTTAAGTCTTATGTTTATTTCTGTTAAGTTACTTAATAGTCTATTAAGTAGAGGCATGGCAGGGCACCTCGGTCCCGTGGAATGCACATCTTGTGCCATGTGGGAACTCCAGGATGCTTCCCGTGTCTTGGACAACCACATGTGCAGGAAGTGTCGTCAGCTGGAGGAGCTCAAGCTCCAGGTTTCGGGAGGGGGTGGTCATCCCACAGCGTAAAAGTGTGCAGGCACAGAGGGAATGGGTGACCATCAGAAAGGCAAGGAGGACCAGGCAGTTAGTGCAGGAGTACCCTGAGTGCATCTCGCTCTTTAACCAGTATTCAGGGCTGAATACTGGTGAGGGCGATTGTTCCTCTGGGGAGTAGAGCCAGCGCCAAGCCCACGGCACCATGGGTGGCTCAGCTGTACAGGGGGTGGGGGGAAGATCTGGAAATCAATAGTGAGAGGAGATTCCATAACTAGGGGAACAGACAGACGTTTCTGCAGCTGCAGACGTGATTCGAGGATAGTATGTTGCCTCCGTGGTGCTAGGGTCAAGAATGTCACTGAGCGGCTGCAGAACATTCTCAGGGGGGAGGGTGAACAGCCAGAGGTCGTGGTCCACATCGGTATTAACGACATAGGTAGAAAGAGGGATAAGGTCCTGCAGGCAGATTTTAGGGAGCTAGGAAAGAGATTAAAAAGCAGGACCTCAAACGTAGAATTCTCCGATTTGTCCCGGTGCTACAAGCTAGTGAGTATAGAAATAGGAGGATAGAGCAGATGAATGCGTCGCTGGAGAGATGGTACAGGAGGGAGGGCTTTAGATTCCCGGGACATTGGGATCGGTTCTTGGGGAATTGGGACCTGTTCAGACCGGACGGGTTCCACCTCAACAGGTCTGCGACCAATGTCCTCGCGGGGAGGTTTGCTAGTGCTGCTGGGGAGGGTATAAACTAATTTGGCAAGGGAATGGGCACCAGTCTGTAGCAGTAGAAAGAAGAAACAGGTGCACAAAGTATTGGGACAGACCTATAGTACTAGAGTAAGACATAGTACGGTATTAGGTGGGGTTAGACTAAGGTGAGAATAAAAGAAGATCTAAAAAATGTTTACAATGCATGTACGTAAATGCACGAAGCATGGTAAATAAGGTTGGCGAGCTGCAGGCGCAAATAGCCACATGAGAATATGATGTCGTGGTGATAACAGAGACGTGGCTCAAAAAAGGGCAGGTTTGGGTACTAAGTATTCCTGGATATAAGGTGTTCAGGAAAGGAAAGAAAGGAGGTGGGGTGGCAGTATTGATTAAGGAGAATATTACAGTGTTGTTGAGAGAGGTCGTCCTGGAGGGGACAAGGACAGAACCCATTTGGATCGAGTTGAGAAACAATAGAGGTGCCATTACACTACTAGGTGTATTCTATAGGTCACCAACTAGTGGCAAGGATATAGAGGAGCGAATTTGCAGAGAAGTTACAGAGAGATGCAAGAACTATAGAGTAGTGATAACGTGGGACTTCAACTATCCTAATATAGACTGGGATAGTAATAGTGTAAAGGGCAGAGAGAACATAAGAACATAAGAACATAAGAAATAGGAGCAGGAGTAGACCAATCGGCCCCTCGAGCCTGCTCCGCCATTCAATGAGATCATGGCTGATCTGATCCAACCTCAACTCTAAAGAACACAAGAAGTAGGAGCAGGACCAGGCCACTCGGCCCCTGGGCCCGCTCCGCCACCCACAGGGCCTTGACCGATCCGAATTCAAACTCACGTCCAATTTCCAGCCCGCTCCCCATAACCCCTAATTCCCTTTTCTTCTATGAAACGGTCTATTTCTGTTTTAAATTTATTTAATGAAGTAGCTTCCACAGCTTCCTGAGGTAGCAAATTCCACAGACCCACTACCCTCTGAGTGAAAAAGTTTCTCCTCATCTCAGTTTTGAAAGAGCAGCCCCTTATTCTAAGATTATGTCCCCTAGTTCTAGTTTCACCCATCATTGGGAACATCCTCACCGCGTCCACCCGATCAAGCCCCTTCACAATCTTATATGTTTCAATAAGATCGCCTCTCATTCTTCTGAACTCCAATGAGTAGAGTCCCAATCTACTCAACCTCTCCTCGTATGTCCACCCCCTCATCCCCGGAATTAACCGAGTGAACCTTCTTTGTACTGCCTCGAGAGCAAGTATGTATTTTCTTAAGTATGGACACCAAAACTGTATGCAGTACTCCAGGTGCGGTCTCACCAATACCCTATACAACTGCAGCAATACCTCCCTGTTTTTATATTCTATCCCCCTAGCAATAAAAGCCAACATTCCATTGGCTTTCTTGATCACCTGCTGCACCTGCATACTAACTTTTTGATTTTCTTGCACCAAGACCCCCGAATTCCTTTGTACTGTAGTACTTTTCAGTTTCTCGCCTTTAAGATAATAACTTGCTCTCTGATTTTTCCTGCCAAAGTGCATAACCTCACATTTTCCAATATTGTATTGCATCTGCCAAATCTCTGCCCACTCACCCAGCCTGTCTACATCCGCTTGTAGGTTTTTGATGTCCTCCTCACTCTCTACTTTCCCTCCCATCTTTGTATCATCTGCAAACTTTGATATGTTACACTCGGTCCCCTCCTCCAAATCGTTAATATAGATTGTAAAGAGTTGGGGACCCAGCACCGACCCCTGCGGAACACCACTGGCTCCTGGTTGCCAGTCCGAGAATGAACCATTTATCCCATATCTCTGCTTCCTGTTAGATAACCAATCCTCCACCCATGCCAGAATATTACCCCCAATCCAGTGAGTTTTTATCTTCAGTAATAATCTTTTATGTGGCACCTTGTCGAATGCCTTCTGGAAGTCTAAATACACTACATCCACTGGTTCCCCTTTATCCACCCTGTACGTTATGTCCTCAAAGAACACGAGCAAATTTGTCAGACATGACTTCCCCTTCATAAAGCCATGCTGACTTTGTCCTATTAAATTATGTTTATCTAAATGTTCTGTTACTGTCTCCTTAATAATAGACTCCAAAATGTTACCCACCACAGCTGTTAGGCTAACTGGTCTATAATTTCCAGCCTTCTGCCTACAACCCTTTTTAAATAAGGGTGTTACATTAGCAGTTTCCAATCTGCCGGGACCTTTGCTGAGTTCAGGGAGTTTTGGAAAATTATTACGAAAGCATCCACAATTCCTACTGCCACTTCCCTCAAGACCCTAGGACAGCGGACCCTAGGATTTATTTTCCCTTTCTTAATCAATCCCTTCGTTACTTTTTGTTGTCTTTTGAAGACTTCCCAATCTAATATCCTCCCACTAACTTTGGCTACCTTATATATCCTTGTTTTTAGTTGGATACTTTCTTTCATGTCTTTACTTAGCCATGGATGGCTGTCATTTCTTTTACACCCTTTATTCCTCAGTGAAATATATTTATTTTGAAAGTTGTAAAATAACTCCTTGAATGAACACCACTGCTCATGTACCGTCTTACCCTTTAATCTATTTTCCCAGTCCACTTTAATCAATTCTGCTCTCATACCATCATAGCCTCCTTTATTCAAGCTCAGTATGCTTGTTTGAGAACCAACCTTCTCACCCTCTAATTGGATATGGAATTCAACCATGTTATGGTCACTCATTCCAAGGGGATCCTTAACTAGGACATTATGAATTAATCCTGACTCATTACACAGTACCAGGTCTAAGGTTGCTTGCCCCCTTGTAGGATCAGTTACATACTGCTCAAGAAATCCATCCCTAAGACACTCAATAAACTCTTCCTCAAGGCTGCCTTGTCCAATTTGATTTGTCCAGTTAATATGATAGTTAAAATCCCCCATAATTATAGCTGTTCCCTTATTACATGCCCCAACTATTTCCTGATTAATACTTCTTCCAACAGAGTTGCAACTATTAGGAGGCCTATATACTACACCCACCAGTGTTTTTTCCCCTTATTATCCCTTATCTCTACCCAAACTGTTTCATTATCCTGATCTTTTGACCCAATATCATTTATCTGTATTACAGTGATTCCTTCCTTTATTAACATCGACACCGCCCCCCTCCCCTTCCTTCCTGCCTGTCCTTCCTGATTTTTAAATAACCTGGCATATTTAATTCCCAGACGTTTTCATCCTGCAGCCATGTTTCTGTAATGGCCACAAGATCATACCCATACATAGTTATTTGTGCCGTTAACTCGTCCATTTTGTTACGAATGCTACGTGCATTCAGATAAAGAACTTCCAAATGTGTTTTGTGACACTTACTTCCTGCTTTTTCCTTATTTAACACTTTACCTTTTACTCCATACCTTCTGTCCCTTCCTGACATCCTTTCCTCTGTCTCCCTGCTCAGGTTCCCAACCCCCTGCCACATTAGTTTAAATCCTCCCCAACAGCACTAGCAAACACTCCCCCTAGGACAGCGGTCCCGGCCCTGCCCAGGTGCAGACCGTCCGGTTTGTATTGGTCCCACCTCTCCCAGAACCGGTTCCAATGTCCCAGGAATTTGAATCCCTCCCCCTTGCTCCATTCCTCTAGCCACGTATTCATTTGAAATATCCTGCTATTTCTACTCTGACTAGCACGTGGCAGTGGTAGCAATCCTGAGATTACTACCTTTGAGGTCCTATTTTTTAATTTACCTCCTAACTCCCTATATTCTGCTTTTAGGACCTCATCCCGTTTTTTACCTATATCGTTGGTGCCTATGTGCACCACGACAGCTGGCTGTTCGCCCTCCCCTTCCAAAATGTTCTGTAGCCGCTCCGAGACGTCCTTGACCCTTGCACCAGGGAGGCAACACACCATCCTGGAGTCTCGGTTGCGGCCGCAGAAACGCCTATCTATTCCCCTTACAATTGAGTCCCCTATCACTATAGCTCTTCCACTCTTTTTCCTCCCAGCCTGTGCAGCAGAGCCGCCCATGGTGCCAGGAAGTTGGCTGCTGCTGCCTTCCCCTGCTAAGTCCCCCCCCCCAACAGTATCCAAAGTGGTATATCTGTTTGAGAGGGGGATGGCTGCAGGGGACCCCTGCACTACCTGCCTGCACCTCCTACTCTGCCTGGTGGTCACCCATTCCCTTCCTGCCTGTACACCCTTCACCTGCGGTGTGACCAACTCTCTAAACGTGCTATCCACGAGGTTCTCAGCATCGCGAATGCTCCAATATGCATCCAGCCGCAGCTCCAGCGCCGCAATGCGGTCTGTCAGTAGCTGCAGCTGGATGCACTGCCCGCACACATGGTCGTCAGCGACACCGGAAGGGGAAGAATTTCTGAAGAGTGTTCTGATTGAGTGAATGATGAATTAAGGCCTGCTTTTACCAGCTTAAGTGTGTTGAAGAATAGAAAAATTCAATTTGAAAACTCATTTAAATTAAAAATACTCTTCAAAAAGGGAAGTTTAGTTTTAGCCCCGTAAAAATATTTTTTTTTCAAAAAAATAAAATGTTTGTAAAAAATATTTAATTAAATTGAATTTGAATTAATTTTATTTAAGTAATGTATTTTTTAAAATGTATTTAATGTTTTAGTCTGTTTTTAACTGTGATCCCGATTCATACTTTTGACAGTTCTGTGCGGACAGAACTCTCAAAAGGATGAAGGGGGATTCCCTTCTTTGACTGGTTCACCTGCCCACGTGATCCCAGGGATACTTGCGAACCGCATGCACCCCTGGGATACCTGGGCCTCTGCGCATTTCCAACAGGAGAGTCTTCTCTTCTTAGGCAGTCCCTCGGAACCGAGGATGACTTGCTTCCACATTAAAAATTAGTTCTCAAGGTGACTGATGAGTCCAATGCGAGCCATGAGGGTCTTGGCGTTCCAGGTCCCGAAGTTCATTTGAAAGGGTGGAAGATGCCTGTGAGAACGTGTGCCAGGATCAGAAGCCTCGGGATCTATGGGACCAGCAGGTAGGTTCGTAGATTTTTTTCCGATCGGAGGCATCTGCCCGCAGGAAGCCTCCGATCGGAAATTCAGGGCCCATGTTTTTCTCACTTGTGAGAAGTGTACACTTGTGTCCCCAGGGTTCGGTATTGAGAGCACTGCTCGTTTTATATATATTAATGACTTGGACTTGGGTATACAGTGCATAATTTCAAAGCTTGAAGATGACAAGAAAATCATAAAAGTGGTAAACATTGAGGAGGTCAGTATTAGAATTCAGGAGCACAGAGACAGACTAGTGCAATACGCAGACACATGGGAGATGAAATGTAACGCAGCGAAGTGTGAATCGATGCATTTTGGAAAAAAGAATTGGGAGATGCAATATAAACTATATGGTACAATTTTATAGGAGGTGCAGGCTCAGAAAAACAGAAGGGTATACGTACATAAATCTTTAAAGGTGGCAGGACTAGTTGTTCAGAAAGTATACAGGGTTTTGTGCTTGTTAAATAGAAGCAGAGGAATATCGGAACCTAGGAACAGGAGTAGGCCATTCATCTCCTGGAGCCTGTTCTGACATTCAATTAGATCATGGTGGATCTGTATCTCAACTCCATCTACCCATCTTGGTTCCGTAATCCTAAATACCATTCCCTAACAATCCATCAATCTCAGTTTTGAAATTTTCAATTGACCAAAACCTCAACAGATTTTTGAGGGCGAGTGTTCCAGATTTCCACTACCATTTGTGTGAAGAAATGCTTTCTAACATCATCCCTGAACGGCTTAGCTGTGCTTTGAGGTTAATCCCATTCTTCTGGATTCCTGCACCAGAGGAAATAGTTTGTCTATTTCAATCCTATCAATTCCTTTGATTATCTTAAACACCTCAATTAGATTCCCCCTTAATCGTGCATATACACAAGGGAATACAAACGTTGTCTATGCATTCAGTCCTCATAACGTAATAATTTTAGCCCTTGTGTCATTCTGGTGAATCTCAGCTGCAACCTCTACAAGGCTACTATATCCTTCCTGAGGTCCAGTACCCAGAACTTGACACAGAAATCACAATGGGGTCTAACCAGAGCTCTGTACAGGTGCAGCAGAACTTCTCGCTGTTTGTATTCCAGCCCTCGAGATAAAGCCCAACATTCCATTTCACTGTTGACTTATTTTTTGCAACGATTGACTATCATTTAGTGATTGCCGTACTCGGAGCCCTAACTCTCTCTGCTCATCCACAGTTCCGAGCTTCTCGCCATCTAGAAAATACTCTGATCTCTCTTTTTCAGATCCAAAGTGATGGAGCTCACACTTTCCCACTTTGATCTCCATCTGCCAGAGTTTTGCCCAGAGAGTGCACAATCAAGGGCGTTAGGCTCAACCTTCATCAGTCACTGGCGTCAGCTGGAGTATTGTATCCAATTCTATCGCCGCACTTGAAGAAGGCTGTCAAGGCCTTGGAGAGGATGCAGAGGACATTTACTGAAATGGTAACAAGGATGAGGAACTTCAGTTACATGGAGAGCCCAGAGAAGCTGGAATCGTTCTCCTTGAAGCAGAGAAGTTTGAGGGGAAATTTAATAGAGGTGTTAAAAATCATGAAGCTTTTTTGACAGAGTAAATTAGGAGAAACTGTTTCCACTGGCAGAAGGGTCGGTAAACAGAGGACACAGATTTAATATAATTGGCAAAAGAGGTGAGATGAGGAGAGATGTTTTTAGGTATCAAGTAATTATGATCTGGGATACGCTGCCTGAAAGGGTGGAAGCAGAAGCAATAGCAACTTTTAAAAGGGAATTGGATAAATACTTGAAGGGGAGAAAATTGTGGGGCTCAGGGGGAAGACCGGGGTTTGGGACTAATTGGATTGTTCTTTCAAAGAGCCGGTCCAGGCTCGATAGGCCAAACGGCCCCCTTCTCTGCTGGATGATTCTATGATAGCGACGCCTTATTCTTTGTTCCGAAACGTGTAATAAACGATACATAAACTGGAATACTATTTACAGCAGCAGAATGTTCGAGTGTGAAATTGTATTTGGAAGTTTCATTCCGTTAAATGATGCAACTCCCAGTAAATCTATTTCTGAAAAAAAATATTTTGTTACTTGTCCTTTATTGTTATGTTAACTTGCCAGTATCTTTGAACTACTGCACAAATAAACATTAATTTCTGTACATTAAAAGACAATAATGGTCCTCAGTATATACCGGGTCCTTACCTGGTGCTGCGGCTCCTGATTCTGGTCCCAGAGAGTCCGGGTAAGTTAGCGCTGTGAGTTCTGCAGGTTAATGAACACACCCTGAGTAAAGATCAGTTACTCATCACAGTCATAAACACCACCTTCCGCCTGATCAGTACAATCCCTCCCCGCCCTGTTCTCTGGTGCAGGGCTCGATCAGAATCACACACGGGCTCATTCAGTTTGAATTGTTCTGATAAATTACTGACCTTTGACCCAGAGTCATTAATCCTCTGTGTGGTAACAATGACTACATTTCCCCACAGCTCTTCCATCTGCTGTTCAGAAGACCCCGCAGTGAAACCGTGTCCTGTAGCGGGAATCAGTTTCTGATCCTCAATTAGATTTCATTATTCAGCATAAAACTTCTTTATTATAAGGGCAGTTAGAAAGATTAACTGTAGTCGTCTGGCATTGTTCTCTGACTATTTATGCTGTGCCCATATGTATTTCTTCACTTCACCTGACGAAGGAGCAGCGCTCCGAAAGCTTGTGATTTCAAATAAAGCTGTTGGACTATAACCTGGTGTTGTGCGACTTCTCTCTTTATTATCGGACAGACATGGCAAGTGACAAAGTTCGCTGATAATAATCTCCAGCTAATACCCTCTAGATAATGAGTAACAGTCTCGGCCTTGATCAGACTCCGGGTTTCAATAACTGGAACTGAATCTTTAAATTTGTGCGGTAAACAAGGGACAATCTGCTTCACCGGCCTGTTAACTTTTAGTGATCGTGATTTAATTGCACATTTTCATATATTCTTTATTTTAGCAGATTGAGAACGGATTCAATTGACTATGAGACTGGGAAACTCTGAACATTATTTGATAATCTAAATAGTATTTGTATTTAATATAAATATTCAAAGTTCAGGGTACCTCTTGCGACTGCTCCGTGTCTCATTCCCCATCCTGCTTCTCTGTGCTGCCGCTCCCAGTCTGTTTACAGTTCCCCCTGCTCCGTGTCTGAAACCCCTGCCTTTTACCTCTCTGCTTCCCCCACCTGTGCTGTGCCCGGTCTTTAATGTTTGCTTCCCTCCCCCACCGGTTCCATATCTGTTTCTCCCCGTGTTTCCATTCCTATCAGCTCTATGTCAGATTCTGTCGTGTCTTCCATTATCAGATGCACTTTCCCACCCAGCTGTTACATGGCTGAATGTCCCCCCGCATCTGTAACTGTTTCCAAATCTACAACCTTCCTCCACCCTAACTTTCCCCTAGCTCATTATTCATTCCCCCTCCCCTCCCACCTGCTGCAATACTAATTTAACTCTTGCTCTTCCTTTCCTCCTATCGGGCCCGATCTTCCCTCATCCGTGAGTACAACAGTAGAGAGGTTATTCTGAACCTTTATAAAGCGCTAGTTAGGCCACAACTGGAGTATTGCGTCCAGTTCTGGTCACCACACTTTAGGAAGGATGTGAAGGCCCTTGAGAGGATGCAGAAAAAAATTACGAGAATAATTCCAGGGATGAGGAACTTCAGTTACGTGGATAGACTGGGAAAGCTGGGGTTGTTCTCCTTAGAGCAGAGAAGTTTGAGAGGAAATTTGATAGAGGTGTTCAAAATCATGAATGGTCTTGACAGAGTAGAGAGAGTCAAACTGTTTCCATTGGCAGAAGGGTCGAGACCAGAAGACACAGAGTTAAGATGATTGGCAAAAGAACCAAAGGCACTCTAATATTCTCAAAATTCACAGAAAACCCAAAACTCGAAGACAAACCCTAAGGAAAAGGACTTTGGACTCTTTTCTAACTATTTCAGGGTGGTGAAGTGCATTGGGCCTAACCGAAGGACATTTTAGAGCAAAAACCAAGATTTGGTATTTTGAAAGTTATGTCTGGACTTGGAAGGGAGAAAAGGTTGTAAAGGAAGTTGGATTAACCTCTGTACAGACAGTTTGGATATTGGAGTTAATGCAAACTGTTTGGGGAACCGCATGACCTCACTTGGAGTTAATCGGCCCCCATCAGACATTAACATCGTAACAAGAAACCTGAGGAAGAGCAGTCTCCACCCAAATTACAGGACCCATCAAAACATGCATAAAATAGATCACCGTGACCCACTCTATAGAAATCCCAGGCCCAGTCAAGAAACTCAAAACCTGAGAACAATCAACTACAATCAAGCAGTAGATCGACAGGATGGAGCCATCCTGAAACTACTTCACACGTTAACAAGCAAGTTACTATTGACGAGCCCGCCAAAATCTTACAATGACCGTGATTTGATTTGGTGCGCAGATAAGGAAGCTTCAATTAGTATAATTGTAGGCCCGTTCTTAACCGAAAGAAGCTTTCACGGGCGCATTCACCGCAACATAGTTCTCCAGTACCACCGTTCAACGTTACGTGTCTAGCCAACAGGTCGACAGCTGGAAAACAAGACCGTTCAACAAAGGAGGCCAATAGCTACAGAAGTAGGCCGACAAGTGGATGAAACCAGAGCGACCGCCTCAGTGACCATCGGACACCTCGCGGCAACAAGGGCCTCATGAAACAACCAACCGAACATTACCACCAATATTGGGCCACCGCGACCAAAGAAAACCAACTCGGAGAAAAACCGAAGATCGGCATAGTTTCCACTCTACAATCTGTTCCTGACTTACCCCTGGGTAAGATTTTACCCAAAAGACTCTAAACCCTACCTCTAACCAAAGAAAAGTGGGTACTCACCTGATAGATCCAATACGTACCCTACCTCATCAGCGGACTTGCGAAGACTGACCAGCTACGCAGCTGAAGTCCTCTACCGCGTCCGGTGTACAGCAGACACCAACCAACATATAGAGCGAACCCCAAAACCACGAACCAGCTCAACTGTCAAGGATAAGTTTTGGTGAGTATCATCCCTGGTCCTCTAGAGTCCACTTTAGCTAGTAAAGTGGGATTGGGAGGGGTGAGGTATTCTTCTAATGTGATTTTCCCTCGTATGTACCGAAGTGTTCCCCCATTTTATAAGAGTGTTAAGATTGTTGTGTTGTATTTTACTCTCTTGAATAAAAATCAAAAGTTCTTGCACCAAAACCAGTTGTCTGCTGCACTTTTGTCACAACCCCCAAATAAGTCCAAGGTCTAGAACCAAGGGAGTTGGAGAGATTCGAACCGCTCAGAAGTCAGAGGTGAATCTGACACACACCACCACCCCCTACAGCGACATGAGGAAAACTTTTTTACGCAGCGAGTGGTTAGGATCTGGAATGCACTGCCTGAAAGTATGGTGGAGGCAGACTCAATCACGGCTTTCCAAAAGGGAGTTGGATAAGTACCTGAAAGAAAAAGAAACATTTGCAGGGCTACGGGGAAAGGGCGGGGGAGTGGGACTAGATGAGGTGCTCTTGCAGAGAGCCGGCACGGGCTCGACGGGCCGAATGGCCTTCTTCCGTGCTGTGACCGTTCTGTTGTTCTATGATTCTATGAACAAGGGTAGGCCGTTCAGCACCTCGAGCTTGTTATATAGGAACAGAAGAAAGCCATTTAGCTCCTCGAGCCTGCTACATAGGAACTAGGGTGGACCATTCAACCCCTCGAGCCTGCTGAACCGGAATATTTGTAGACCATTCAATCCATCGATCCTGTTGTAGAGTAATTTTCATCCCTGGAATCATTCCCGGAATATTTTTAGGCCATTCAGCCGCTCTAGCCTGCTACATATGAACAGGGGTAGGGTAGTCATTTCATCGAGTCTGTTACTTAGAATCAGGAGTAGGCCATTCAACCCATCGAACCTGTTACATATGAACATTGATTGGACATTCAGTCCCTCAAGCCTGTTATATACGTAATGAAATAGGCAATTCAGAATCTTGAGCGAGTTACATAGGCACAGGAGTAGGCCATTAAACCCCTCGAGGTTGTTACATCGGACAAAGCCATTAAACCCCACAAGCCTGCTACGTAGGAAAATAAGTAGTTCATGAAGATCCTAAAGACAGGTATATAGCAAAGGGAGTGGGCCATTCAGTCCATTAAGCCTTTTACATAACAACAGGTGGCGGGCATTCAGGCCATCGAAGCTCTTACATAGGAACAGGAGGAAGTCAAAAGGCCATCGAGCCTATTATATAGGAACAGGAGGAGGCCATTCAGCCCCTCAAGCCTATTATATAGGAAGAGGAGGAGGCCATTCAGCCCCTCGAGCCTGTTACATTAGGAACAGGAGGAGGCCATTCAGCCCCTCGAGCCTGTTACATAGGAACAGGAGGAGGCCATTCAGCCCCTCGAGCCTGTTACATAGGAACAGGAGACGGTCATTCAGGCCATCGAGCCTGTTATATAGGAACAGGAAGAGGCACTTTCAGCCCCTCGAGCCTGTTACATAGGAACAGGAGGCGGTCATTCAGGCCATCGAGCCTGTTACATAGGAACAGGTGGAGGCCATTCAGCCCCTCGAGCCTGTTATATAGGAACAGGAGGAGGCCAGTCAGCCCCTCGAGCCTGTTACATAGGAACAGGAGGCGGTCATTCAGGCGATCGAGCCTGTTATATAGGAACAGGAGGAGGCCATTCAGCCCCTCGAGCCTGTTACATAGGGACAGGAGGAGGCCATTCAGCCCCTCGAGCCTGTTACATAGGGACAGGAGGAGGCCATTCAACCCCTCGAGCCTGTTACATAGGAACAGGAGGAGGCCATTCAGGCCATCGAGCCTGTTACACAGGAACAGGAGGCGGTCATTCAGCCCCTCGAGCCTGTTATCTAGGAACAGGAGGAGGTTATTCCGCACTCAGCCAAATCCACCGTTCATGTACAATAGCAAAATACTGCGGATGCTGGAAAATTGAAACAACAACAGAAAACGCTGGAAAAACTCAGCAGGCCAGGCAACATCCGTGGAGAGAGAAACAGAGTCAACGTTTCAGGTCGAAACCCTTCGTCAGAACTGAGAAAAAAGCAGGAAATGAAACAGATAAAAAAGCAAAGGGGTGGCTGGGGGGAGGAATAAAAGAACAAAAGGGGTGGTCTATGGTAAGTAGAGACATCCCCTCTGACCTTCCCCTCTCTGACCCCGATCGATCAGTCCTCAGCAAAGGCCTGAGCTTCATCCCCTTACGCCCCCACCTCAATGAATTTCGAGCTCGGCACGATGCTGAGCTCTTTTTCCGCCGCCTTCGTCTCCGTGCCCACTTCTTTGGCCAGGAGTCTTCCCCCCGCACGGCTGACCCTTTCTCCCGCTTTCAGAATTCCCGTTCCACCTGGACCCCTCCCTCTGGCCTCTTACCCTCTCTAGATCTTTTCATTGCTAACTGCCGCCGTGACATCGGCCATCTCAATTTCTCTGCTCCCCTCACTCACTCCAACCTACCTCCCTCTGAACTTGCAGCACTCCATTCTCTCCGATCCAACCCCGACATTGTCATTAAACCTGCTGACAAGGGTGGTGCTGTTGTTGTTTGGCGAACCGACCTCTACCTAGCAGAAGCTGAACGCCAACTCTCCGACACCTCCTCCTACCTCCACCTGGACCATGACCCCACTACCGAACATCAAGCCAGCGTTTCCAAGACTGTCACTGACCTCATCTCCTCTGGGGATCTTCCCCCCATGGCCGCCAACCTCATAGTTCCCCAACCGCGCACAGCCCGCTTCTACCTCCTTCCCAAGATGCACAAACAGGACAGCCCCGGTAGACACATCTTTTCAGCCTGTTCTTGCCCCACGAAACTTATCTCTTCCTATCTCGACTCTATTTTTTCTCCTCTTGTCCAGTCTCTTCCCACCTACATCCGCAATTCCTCTGACGCCCTCCGCCACTTTAACAGTTTCCAGTTTCCTGGCCACAACCGCCTCCTTTTCACCATGGATGTACAATCCCTCTACACCTCCATCCCCCACCAGGATGGCCTGAGGGCGCTACGCTTCTTCCTTGAAAAAAGGCACAACCAGTCCCCATCCACCGCCACCCTCCTCCGCCTGGCTGAACTTGTTCTCACATTGAACAACTTCTCCTTTGATCCACTCATTTCCTCCAAATCAAAGGCGTTGCTATGGGTACCCGCATGGGTCCTAGCTATGCCTACCTTTTCTGGGATATGTGGAACATTCTTTGTTCCAGTACTACTCAGGTCCCCTCCCTCACCTCTTTTTCCGGTGCATTGATGACTGTATCGGTGCTGGTTCCTGCTCTCGCCCTGAACTAGAAAATTTCATACACTTTGCTTCCAATTTCCACCCTTCCCTCACCTTCACATGGTCCATCTCTGACTCTTCCCTTCCCTTCCCTTCCTCAACTTCTCTGTCTCCATTTCTGGCGATTGGCTATCGACAAACATCCAATACAAGCCCACTGACTCTCACAGCTACCTGGACTATACTTCCTCCCACCCCGCTTCCTGTAAGGACTCTATTCCATTCTCCCAGTTTCTCTGTCTCCGCCGCATCTGCTCTGACGATGCAATGTTCCATACCAGTGCTTCCGACATGTCTTCCTTTTTCCTCAACCGAGGATTCCCCTCTACTGCAGTTGGCATGGCCCTTGACCGTGTCTGTTCCATTTCCCGCATTTCTGCTGTCTCCCCTACTCTTCCTCCCGGAACCACGATAGGGTTCCCCTTGTCCTCACCTTCCACCCCACCAGCCTCCACATTCAACGGATCATCCTCCGCCTTTTCCGCCACCTCCAGCGTGATCCCACCACCAAGCACATCTTCCCCTCACCTCCCCTTTCAGCATTCCGAAGGGACCGCTCCCTCTGCGACACCCTGGTCCACTCCTCTATCACCCCCAACACCCCTTCCCCTTCGCCCAGCACCTTCCTGTGCAAGCACAAGAGATGCAACACATGCCCTTTTACCTCCTCCCTTCCCACAGTCCAGGGACCCAAACTCTCCTTCCAAGGGAAACAGCGATTTACTTGTACTTCTTGCAATTTAGTATACTGTATTCGCTGCTCACGATGTGGTCTCCTGTACATTGGGGAGACCAACGAAGATTGGGTGACCGCTTTGCGGAACACCTCCTTTCTTTCCATAAGTGTAACCCCGAGCTTCCGGTCGCCTGTCCCTTTAATTCTCTGCTCCACTCCCACTCTGACCTCTCGATCCTCGGCCTCTTACACTGTTACAATGAAGCTCAACGTAAGCTCGAGGAACAGCACCTCATATTTCGATTAGGCACTTTACATAGAGTTCAACCATTTCGGACTATAACCCCTGCTCCTATTTTTTCAGGTGGCTGTTGTTGATGATTCTGCCATTCCCATTTGCAACATTTAATCTGTCCTGCCTTCAATCATAAGAACATAAGAACATAAGAAATAGGAGCAGGTGTAGGCCATTCGGCCGATCGAGCCTGCTCCGCCATTCAATGAGATCATGGCTGATCTTCTGCCTCAACTCCATTCACCAGCCCTATCGCCATATCCCTTGATGCCCTTACTAGTCAGAAATCTAGCGGCTTCTGTTTTGAATATACCCAATGACTGAGCCTCCACAGCCCACTGGGGTAGAGAATTCCAAAGATTCACCAACCTCTGTGTGAAGAAATGTCTTGTCATCTCAGTCCTGAATGGCCGACCCTTTATCCTGAGGCTGTGGCCCCTGGTTCTAGACTCCCCAGCCAAGGGAAACATTCTTCCAGCATCCACCCTATAAAGCCCTGTAATAATTGTGTATGCTTCAATGAGATCACCTCTCATTCTTCTGAATTCAAGAGAATACAGGCCGAGTCTACTCAATCTCTTCTCATACGACAGTCCCGCCATCCCAGGAATCAATCTCGTGAACCTTCGCTGCACTCCCTCTATGGCAAGTATATCCTTCCCTATGTAAGGAGAGCACAATAGTACACAGTACTCCAGGTGTGGTCTCACCAAGGCCCTATATAATTGGAGTAAGGCTTCTTTACTCCTGTACTCAAATCCTCTTGTAATGAAGGCCAGCATACCATTTGCCTTCCTAATCCTAGCACAGACTGTCCCTTTAGTTCCTTCCTCCCCTCCACCCACTTTCCCTGCCTCTGCACCTGCTTAAAACTGGTTACTTTTACCAGTTCTGATGAAGGTCACAGAACTGAAACGTTAACTCTGTTTCTCTCTCCACGGATGCTGCCTGGCCTGCTGAGTATTTCCAGCATTTTCTGTTGTTATTTCAGATTTCGAGCATCGGCAGTATTTTGCTCTTGTACTGGGGAGAGATAACCAAACCGCCATCTTAGGAAGTTTAATCACTTTATACACTTTCTTATTTGAGCTCCGTTTGGAGTTAGAGTTTATTTTATTTTGTTGTTGCATATTTAAAGACAGCATTGAAGATGGAAAGAGAAACTTCGATCAACTTCTTCTGTCAAAGCTGCAATGAGACTAGAAAGAATTTAAAGATTTTTAATGAACTTTTCGCAAAAAGTGAACGTTAAAAACACTTTTTTCACCCTAAGTTTCTGGTACGATTTTGGAAGAAGCAACAAGGGAAAATCAATGTTGCCCTCATCTAAACAAGTTTCAAGCAGATCTTGAAGTTCAAACACTTTTAAGGAGCCTCTGAATTGCTTAAAACATTTTAAAACTTAAATTTCTCAATATTTGATTTTGAACGATCGACTGAAGTGAGTAGCTGCACACAAAGATTCAATCATGCTGTTGAGGAGGGGGAGGGCAGGGGAGGATTTGGAGGAGTTACTTACTTACTTTTTATTGACTTTTTAAAATATCATTAAAACGTTTAGGAAGAGAACCAAAAAAGAGGAAAACACAAACCGTTTTATTTTACATAATTTGAAAACAGAAAATGCTGGAAATTCTCAGCAGGTCAGGCTGCATCTGTGGGGAGAGAGAGAGAAAAACATATCTAACGGTTCAGGTCTGTGACCTTTCGTCAGAACTGGAAAATGTTAGAGTTGTAACAGATTTTAACCAGGTGCAGAGGCAGGGAAAGGCGGGAGGGGAGGAAGGAACACAAGGGATGGTCTGTGATATGGTGGAGGGCAGGAGTGGTTAAATCCGCCCTCTGCACCTGGTTAAAATCTGTTACATCTCTAACTTTTTCCAGTTCGGACGAAAGGTCACAGACCTGAAACGTTAACTTTGTTTCTCTCTCGCTCTCCACAGATGCTGCCTGACCTGCTGAGTATTTCCAGCATTTTCTGTTTATATTTCAGATTCCAGCATCCGCTGTATTTTGCTATTGTGACCGATTTTATTTTGTCTGTCGTTCTAGTCTGAACAAGTCCCAGGAATAACGTAACTATAGATTTCTTCTTAAATGTTTAGTGGAGCGTTAATAGAAACAAGAACTCTGTACTGATGTATGAAAAATGAAGGAAGCTACTTTAGAAGAAACCATTATTTGTTTATTGAGAAAGACACACAAAATACTTTGATTAAACTGATAATGTACAATTTCGATTTGGTATAAATGTTCGAATTAGGAGATTGAAAATTGAGAGCAAAATGAAGTTTATTTCCTGCTGTTTAATTGGGAAGTACCTAAAATAATTCAACACTTTTCGTGACAAGAGCAGGGATTAATATTGTGGAGAATGTTTGAGAGAAAATATATTGGAAGCGAAATTTGTAAATTAACATCTTTACATCAACATATTAGTAAACATTTCCAAGTCAGTCTGATTGGTTCTCTTGTCCAGGAAGAATGATGAATATTTATTTGAGCTAAATCGTAGTTTTTCCTGCTTTTTGATTTAATTCAGTGACGGAAATTGTGTGTGTGTTTTTCTGCACTTGTGAATAAGTGCTGCATTTCTGACATGTTACATGGAGGGTGTTCTGGTTCAATAAGACCACGGTTATTAATGGAAGTGATTGAAGTTGGAAATACGGATACCCGTTTTTGTTCAATTCTTTTTAATACTGTGAACTAAAGAACTACAGCACTTTATATTTGTTGGTTGTCTGGTTGCATTGTGATTAATATTCTGATTACATATCTGGACGTACAGCACGTCAGCGCCATAGGAAAGCCGCTGCTCCTGCTGCTTGAGCTGCCATTGCTATAGTGACATGAGGGATGGGATAATACGTTGAAAACCTTAAAATTAATACAAATTGCACGAATAGATCTGCCTCATTCAGCTCAACTTGGGCTTTTGGATTATTTGTCGATGTGTAACTGAGTGACGTTTCCGAAGTGTTAATTTATTATTCTGCAGTTCTTTTATATCCTATTCATTTCTGACAAGGATTTATTTAAATAGAGTTTTTATATGACGAACTAAAAGCTTTTAATTAATTCTACCGTAATCAAGCTTGCAGAATGGGCTGTAAATGACAAATGAATTTCAATATGGGTACGTGTGAGGTGGTGCATTTTGTTGGCAGGAAAAAGGACCCCAGCTACTCCTTGGAACATAAGAGTCTAAATGGGGTAGAGGTGCAAAGGGATCTCGGGGTATAGATTCATGAATCATCAGAAGTAGCAACGCAGGTTAAAATGCCATAAAAGTGGAAATAAAGCACGGGTTCATTTCTACAGGAATAGATTACAAAAGAAGGGAAGATATGTAAAACTTGCAGAATCTTGTCTGATTGTCCATTGATTTGAGACGCTGGGGTGACAATATCTCATTACTGAATATATAATCTTAACTGGTTGTTGTTGTTGTCGCTGTTGTAAAAGTTGCTTTTCTAAAAGTTGTTCTAAAATTTGTTGTTGTAAAATTTGCCCACGGACGAAAAGGTCGCTCAAAGGAGTTCATGGCCGCTCAGTGCAAAAAAATTCGAGGAAACATTGGTGGGGAGGAGCTGAGGGTATTAGGTGGGGTGGGGAGGAGCTGAGGATATTGTTGGGGTGGGGAGGAGCTCAGTATTGTAGGTGGGTTCAGGAGGAGCTGCGGATATTCGGTGGGGTGGGGAGGAGCTGAGGGTATTAGGTGGGGTGGGGAGGAGCTGAGGATATTGGTGGGGTGGGGAGGAGCTGAGGATATTAGGTGGGGTGGGGAGGAGCTGAGGATATTAGGTGGGGTGGGGAGGAGCTGAGGATATTAGGTGGGGTGCGGAGGAGCTGAGGATATTAGGAGGGGCGGGGAGGAGCTGAGGATATTAGGTGGGGTGAGGAGGAGCTGAGGATATTAGGTGTGTTCAGGAGGAGCTGAGGATATTGGTGGGGTGGGGAGGAGCTGAGGATATTAGGTGGGGTGGGGAGGAGCTGAGAATATTAGGTGGGGTGGGGAGGAGCTGAGGATATTAGGTGGGGTGCGGAGGAGCTGAGGATATTAGGAGGGGCGGGGAGGAGCTGAGGATATTAGGTGGGGTGAGGAGGAGCTGAGGATATTAGGTGTGTTCAGGAGGAGGTGAGGATATTAGGTGGGGTGGGGAGGAGCTGAGGATATTAGGTGGGGTGGGGAGGAGCTGAGGATATTAGGTGGGGTGGGGAGGGGCTGAGCATATTAGGTGAGGTGCGGAGGAGCTGAGAATATTAGGTGGGGTGGGGAGGAGCTCAGGATATTAGGTGGGGTGGGGAGGAGCTCAGGATATTAGGTGGGGTGGGGAGGAGCTCAGGATATTAGGTGGGGTTGGGGTGAGCTGAAAATATTAGGTGGGGTGGGGAGGAGCTGAGAATATTAGGTGGGTTGGGGAGGGGCTGAGGATATTAAATGGGTTCAGGAGGAGCTGAGGATATTAGGTGGGGTGGGGAGGAGCTGAGGACATTAGGTGGGGTGGGGAGGAGCTGAGGACATTAGGTTTGGTGGGGAGTAGCTGGGGATATTAGGTGGGGTGGGGAGGAGCTGAGGATATTGGTGGGGTGGGGAGGAGCTGAGGACATTAGGTTTGGTGGGGAGTAGCTGAGGATATTAGGTGGGGTGGGGAGGAGCTGAGGATATTAGGTGGTGTGGGGAGGAGCTGAGGATATTAGGTGGGGTGGGCAGGAGCTAAGGATATTAGTTGAGGTGGGGAACTGAGGATATTAGGTGTGGTGGGGAGGAGCTGAGGATATTGGTGGGGTGGGGAGGAGCTCAGGATTGTAGGTGGGGTGGGGAGTAGCTGAGGATATTAGGTGGGGTGGGGAGTAGCTGAGGATATTAGGTGGGGTGGGGAGGGGAGTAGCTGAGGATATTAGGTGGGGTGGGGAGGAGCTGATGATATTAGGTGGGGTTGGGAGGAGCTGAGGATATTAGGTGGGGTGGGGAGGAGCTGAGGATATTAGGTGGGGTGGGGAGGAGCTGAGGATATTAGTTGGGGTGGGGAGGAGCTGAGGGTATTAGGAGGGGCGGGGAGGAGCTGAGGATATTAGGGGGTAAAAT